>JZKD02S2160939.1:319198-329597 GCA_000966675.3 Picea glauca
CCATAGTGCATGCCTTAAAAATGTGGAGGCATTACCTCCTGGGAAGAAAATTTGTACTTATGACAGATCACTGTGGATTACGGTATTTGTTTGACCAACCAAAGCTCAATGCTAGGCAAGCTAGATGGATGGCCCTCCTTAGCGAATTTGATTTTGAAATCAAACACATTAAAGGGAAGGAAAATAGGGTAGCCGATGCCCTCAGCAGAATCATGAAAACAATTCACCTGGCAGCGGTGAGTACTTGCGAGATAGATGTCAAGAACAGAGTCAGAAATGCACAAGAGACAGATCCCTTCATTCAGACTATGACCCTGTACCTACAGCAAGAACCCTCTGGAGTAAAATATGAAGGCTACCAGATGACCGAAGGAGGTCTGTTCACTTACAGAGATAAACTGTATATTCCAAATTGTGACGACTTGAAGAGGTTCATTATGGATGAACTACATAAAAGACCATATACTGGTCACCCAGGATACCAGAAAATGATCACTGCCACCCGGAAACAATTTTATTGGCATGGATTGAAGAAATATATAGCCAAATATTTGGCACAATGCATAGAGTGCCAACAGGTTAAAGTAAAACATCGACACCCAGCAGGACTGTTACACCCTTTACCCATCCCAGAATGGAAATGGGAAACCATCTCCATGGATTTTATCACAGGATTGCCAACTTCAACCAAACATAATGACGCCATTATGGTAGTGGTGGATAAATTGAGCAATTCTGCTCATTTCATCCCCATCAAATCAACCTGCAAGGCAATAGATATCGCCCAGGTATTCATGAAAGAGGTATTCGGACTGCACGGTATGCCGAAAGAGATAGTGTCTGACAGAGACACAAAATTTACTTCCAATTTTTGGAGATCACTGATGGTTGGTTTAGAGACCAAATTGTTGTTTAGCACCGCCTATCACCCTCAAACCGATGGACAGATAGAAAGAGTAAATCAAATATTAGAGGATATGTTAAGGATGCATGTAATGCATCAACCCAGGAAATGGGAAGACTACCTGCCATTGGTAGAATTTGCCTACAACAACGGCTACCAAGCATCCTTAAAGATGAGTCCCTTCGAGGTCCTCTATGGTAGGCCGTGTAATACTCCAGTCAACTGGAGTAATCTTGTGAATAGGATTTATTTTGGACCCGACATGTTGAAAGAAATGGAACAGCAAGTGACTCAGATAAAAGAAAATCTGAAGGTCACTCAGAACCGACAGAAAATTTATGCCGATCAAAAGAGAACTCCAAGAAAGTTTAAAATGGGAGACCATGTATATCTCAGAATTAAGCCCCGAAGGAGTCCCTTGAAAATGGGAGCTTGTGCCAAGTTGGCACCCCGGTATTGTGGACCCTTTGAGGTTCTAGATAGAGTGGGACCTGTAGCCTATCGGCTAGCACTTCCTCCCACAGTAAAAGCGCACAATGTTTTCCATGTTTCATTATTGAAGAAATATGTACATGATGCTAATCATATAATTGACTGGTCTGTGATCCAGGTGGAACTAGAGGGAGAATTTCTACCAGAACCCCAATGCATATTGGATAGAAAGGAAACCCCGCTCCGGAACCGAACCATTGCACAGGTAAAGGTGCAGTGGAGACATTTTGGCCCAGAAGAGGCTACATGGGAAATGGAGGATGCCATGAGACAGGCATATCCGATTTTGTTTACTTATGTACATGTAATTCATGTTAAAAGATAAGAACATTGAGGATGATGTTCCTTTAAGGGGGAGGGATTTGTAACACCCTGTTTCCCCCAGTTTGTAAAAAAATAACTGGACTGGCCAGAACTATGGCAAACTCAGAAATGTGAATATGTGATGTGAATGGACCTTATGGAAAAGGTCATTTAATGTGAATTATATTATGAATTTATATTGCAGGACTGCTGAGAGGGGATGTACAAAAAAAGAGACCACGATGGCGGTGGAAGGCACCTAGAAAGGTGGCGTTAACTTCCACCGAGAATTAATACCGTATTTGGACTCCACTAGCCCGGAGAACCAAAAGCGGCTCACTGGCCTCGAATTAAATGTCTTGAAGGCTAGTAGGTAGATGGATTAATGAGGGATGGGAGGTAAACTGCCCATCCGTAGAGCCATCAGGCCTAACCAACGCGAGGGAAATCGTGCCACTTGCAACCTCGCAAGAGGATAAGGCGTGGGGTAGAAGCGATTGGGGGAGATGCAAGGGGAGAACTCTGGTGATATGCAGAGTGAGTGATAGCATAGAGGAAGGAGGCCTCCTTCACTTCTGGTCACTGGCAGACTGAGACACAGTCTCATAACATCGTGGTCTCAGCTCGGGGGTGGCTAGTGGTAAATCCGTTGGGAGTCGTTGAGCCTACGGTTGGGTGGAAACGAGCACCCCTCTCAGCAATTGCATAACCTATGGTGTTACTTTATGATAAGTGTTTTTCCTTTGGCATCTTGAAATATATGTATTCTGACAATTATGCTCATAAGCTGTGAAACCGTGAATAATTTTAGTATAAGAATGTATGTAGGATGTTTTGATCAGTACTGGTAGTTGTATGTTAATGATGGAAATACTACGTGTGGCTTATGCTCTCTTAAATTGTTATTTATATGCATGCTGACCTAATCCATACTTCACGCTTGGTTCTTGAGAGAGAGAGATACCCTTAAACTGCCTCGAAGAGTGCCCTGGGTAAACCTCCCCATAGAGATATCCTCCTTGAAAAACCCATCAAGAACCAGGGAGGAGAACGTGAAGGCGTAAGACCTTAGTAACCCTGCATGAGGAGGAATGATCCTCTTGAATACCCAAGATGTCAGCATAAGGATGAAGTATCAAATCGATGGACCAGATTCCATCGAGAAATCTGTGATCATCCATGACCATTAGATTTGGTAAGAGGAAGATGGAAGGTTAAGTGCCTTAACCTTGATAGATGGTGATCGACGGACGAGATCCCATTGGGAAACCTGCGGTCACACACGACCGTTAGATTGGTAGGAGAAGGTAGGGTGTTAAATGCCTTCCCACTTGGTTTCTCCGTGTCTTTGTAGGTGGCGGAGAGATCGGGATCATAGATCCCCAAGGGCCATGAGAACATCCGGAATGTTGATTTTTCCACATCCAGGAAGTCGTGGGAGAGCCCACAAGTTAAGAACCTGTCGGAGCCGTCAGATCTCGGTTGAAAAACCTGAGAACTGTTGGATCTATCAGGAGATACCTGAGGGATAAAACCCCTGTGAATAGGGGCGAAACCCCCAAAACAGATCTGGACTGTCCGATTTAAGGAGGCCACATGTCGAGAGATTACCCATTTCAGGAATCCGGGAGTCGGGAAATCGAGAGTCCTGTTGACAAGAAAATCGGGACTTTCCATTGTGGAAACCCCGGGACAGATCTGGACCGTCCGATTTAAGGAGGTCACGTTTCGAGAAATTACCCGTTTTGGGGAATCGGGAATCGTGGAATCAGGAATCTTGATGACGAGAGTTTGGGATTTTGCAGGGTGAAAACCCCGGGATAGATCTAAGTTGTCCGATTGACGGAGGCCACGTGTCATGAGATTACATGTTTTGGGAAATCGGGAATCACGAGATTGGGAGTCCTGGTGACAAGGGATCAGGACTTTCCATGGTGGAAACCCTCGAGAAGTCGTGGATCGTCTGATTTGAGAAGGCCACATGTCACGAGATTACCCATTTCGGGAAATCAAGGATCGGGGATTCGGGAGTTCCGTTGACAATAATTCGAGCTCTCACCTTGATAAATCCCGACCCATAATGTCAAGGCGTTAGCAGGTGGCTCAGTCCCAATGAATGGATGAGATCCCTTCGGGGAATCTCAGGGTCTGTAATGACCATCAGATGAGAGGAAGAGAGGTCGCCTTTAAGCTGGGGCATGAATGTGGAATAAGGTAAGCAACGAGCATATCTGGATGGCCAGAGTCCACCCACCCAGATCTACGACTGAGGCTTCATTCCGGACCCCCCTTGCCGTTCTGCCGTTAATGGGGGGGGGGGTCTGGAATTGGACACACAACTCTTGAACGATTGAGATTAATTCACCTTGATCAATGGTGCTCAGGTGAATTTCGGACCCCCCTTGCCATTCTGTCGTTAATGGGGGGGGGGTCCGGAATAGTGTGGCGTGTGAAATGGGACCCCCTCCTGTCATGCCAACTACCATGTCGCTTTTCCCTCTCTGCCACCTGTACTCCACTTAGCTGCATGACAGGGCCCATTCTCATTGACGGTTCTCTCGCCCTAGTAGGGTCTTTCCCCATTGGTCGCTCGCTCGCCCTGTCGAGGTTCGACGGTTGCAAATTCGAACGATTATACATCACTATAGCACCGAGGCGTGAAATACAAAGAGGCACTACATTTATTTGAACTGTGATCATGACCCGCGATCACATGGGAATGAAGAGAGAGAAAGAACTAGCTTACGCTAGGCCTCCATAGGTAATTCGGGGGTTTTGAATCAGCAGAAGTCAACGAAATTTTTTGATTTGGTAACGGGTATGTGACAGTAGACACAATAGCTTTCATGGCATAGACATAATCTCTCCCAAGGAGTAAATCAAAATACAAGGGGTCCTAGACTACCATAACATCAATAAAGATAGTTTTCCCTCCCAAAGTTACAGGAAACTAAGGAACGACTCCTATAGGGTGACTGGTTCTTATGTTAAAAGCGAACATAGTCTGGGTAACCGACACAAGTTGAGGATAACCCAAATCTTGCCAATAAATAGAGGATAAAATACTAACGGACGAACCTTCATCTATCAACGCATGAGGAACATCCCGACCACAAACCTGTACTGTAATCTTGAAAGGAATGTGAGGGGGAAGACAAGGTCCAATTAGCACAACCCAATAAAAAGGGATGGCCTCATTATTTGGAGGGGTTTCGCGAGAGAAGGAGGAATCCCCCCCAACACGGTAGATTCTATATCAACGAGAAAAACATGGGCAGAATTAGGTTTAATCTCTAGCTGGAGAGTCGGATCAATTGATAATGACATCAAATCGACCAATTGGGTTGCATTATCCAAGGGGAGAATGGGGTCGACAGGTTGAAACAGATCGACCACTTGGGTTACACTATCTATGGGGAGAGCGGGATCGACCGAAGATGGGATCAGATCAACCACTTTCTCAACTGGTTCAACTAAGGACATGATCAACCGTACTGACCGATGAGGGGACCAGAGAAACCACTTTGGCACTCGTCAGAGGAGGAGTGGGATTGACCACGTTGGCACTCTTTAGATGAAGGGTGGGACTAACCAATGACGGGACTGGATCATTCACTTGGGTTTGAAACATATCATAATATTTGTTTGATGGTTGTGTGCAACTTCTACCGGGTTCTCCGAGTCCATACCCTTGCTTAATAAATTCTACAAAGTACTTTAGTCATCAGTTTCCATCTTCTAACTTCACACTTTGGGGGGGAATCTGTTACACATCAAAATTGCTCACTTCAATGATGACCTACTGTCGTCATTACAAGTATCGCACTTTGGCCACAAATGTCGCAAGTGTCAAAAATATCATTCTTTCATCCTGCATGCCTTGGGTTTGAAACATATCATAATATTTGTTTGATGGTTGTGTGCAGTTTCTACTGGGTTCTCCAATTCCATACCCTTACTCGAAAAAGTCTACAAAGTACTTCAGTCATCAGTTTTCATCTTCTAACTTCACACTTTGGGGGGGAATATGTTACACATCAAAATTACTCACTTCAATGATGACCTATTGTCTTCATTACAAGTATCTCACTTTTTCCACAAATGTCACAAGTGTCAAAAATATCATACTGTCATCTTGCTTATGTCATATACTAAACGACATCATAGGGACACTTGAGACATCCTCAGAGGCTAGTTAAAATAAGGACACGTCATTTGACAAAGAGTACAAAGCCTTTTTCCTTGAGAAAACCACTTAAAAACCACTTTTGAAGGGAAACGCTCCCCTACCCACTGATAGGGAGCACTAGAGCTCCTTGCCCTCCTTTGGGGGAGCGTTGCAACGCTTTGTGCCCCATTCTGGAGGAGCATTGTGTTGTTGAGGAAATCAGGGGAAAATCCCCCTTATCTATAGAGTCAGTTTGATTCGAATCTGAGGTCAAGGTTGAATCTTCAACCTATCCCTAAGATTCATCCTTGACCTCAGATTCGAATCAAACTGACTCCAGAGATAAGGGGGATTTTCCCCTGATTTATTCAAGAACACAATGCTCCTCCAGAATGGTGCATAGAGCGTTGCAATGCTCCCCCAAAGAAGGGAGCGATGCCCTTCAAAAGTGATTTTTAAGTGGTTTTATCAAGGCAAAAGGCTTTGTACTCTTCGTCAAATGACATGTCCTTCTTTTACACAGTCTCTGAGGATATCTCAAGTGTCCCTGTGATGTCGTTTGGGATACCACATAAGCAATATGACAGTATGATATTTTCGACACTTGCAACATTTGTGGCCAAAGTGCGATACTTGTAATGACGACAATAGGTCTTCATTGAAGTGAGTAATTTTGATGTGTAATAATGATAATGAGTTATGTTTTCCCCCAATAATGTATCTATTATTAAACATCTGTTTTTGACAAATGAAATATACTGCAACAATATACATAGACTCTATTTTTTGATGACTATATTTTTGGATCTAATGGATGAATATTATAATTTCTAGAATTTTTTTAATTTGACCAATCTGAAAAAGTTGAATATTTTAAACACATGTCCCCCCCGCCATGTATCTATCTTAATTTCTACTTAAAAGTAAAATATAAAAATACTCTTTTGAAGAGAACAGTTTAAGGAATTTTAATATAAATGTTCCATAATTTTCCACTGTGTATTATTAGATATATGGATTTTTATTTCACTGAATCTTAATGTCACTTGAAAATATTATGTAGTGATTTTTTTTATAAAATTAAATAAAATTAGATTAAAAAAATGAAAATGAAAAAAAAATATATCCAATGAAGTTAGATTCAATTTTTAAAATGTTGGTATCAATTCCAAAACTAAATTTTGAGTATTTGCAGGAGTCAGTTACCTCCAAAGTTCAAGTAAGCTTGAGATAATTCACGGTTTCCAACAAACAGTCCCATTTGCAAGTTTTTGAACAAAATATGCTTTCGGTCGAAAAGTATATTGTTCATCCAAAACCCTTTTTTTAACTGAATCTGTTTATTTTTAATAGAGTCCTAACCTTTTGGCTGAAAAGTAGTTTTTTCGGCCGAAAGATGGGTGAGAGAATTCCATCGTCCATAAAAACAAATATGAAGGTACACGTCGTTTGGTTTCAGTTGGCGTGAAATCATTTAAATACACTTTCGGAAGAACCATTTTTACATAGTTCAGTCACTCATTTCATATTTTTGCATATGTGGATCCCCTGAGAAAAATTTTGGAGCATCTTTTTCGCTATTTGGAGGATCTTTTTGGTTGTTTTGAACAAGGTTCTTGCTATTTTTTCAGTTTTGTTGATGTTTTTGAAACTTTGTTGATGTTTTGAATGGAAAAAACAAATTCTCTTCCTGAAGTTCAAGTTTTTATTGAAGTAACAATTTTTATATTGAAGTATTTCTTGAACATTTTTTCAAGGTGAAGTCTTACTTGAACATTATTTTCAAGGTGAAGGATTTCAAAAGAAATTTCTTATTATATCAAAGGGAATTTTTTTTAGAGTAAGGTTTTTTAAACATTTCCTATCAAATTCTTGATATTATTTTTGAATAATTTTTGACACAATGAAGTTTTTCTGAAACTATGTTTTTCAAAGATCAAAAGTTTTTTTAAATTTTCTTTAAAAACAAATTTTTATGCAAAATTTATTTTAAAAACAATTTTGTTTATTGAACACTTTTTTCCAAATATTTTACAATATGATTATGAAATCCATTTTTTTTATTTCTTTCTATTTTGTGTTATAAAATGTTGAATTTTTTTAAATTTTTTTACAGATAACTATACTCATGGGCAAAAAAAGTGGGCGCAAGAGAAAATTTGACCGCACTCGAGATGAAACTCGCCATAATGAACAAAGGAAAGAGATTTATTGGAGAAAGAAATGAGAACATGAAGATATTGAAGAAAGAAACGATGATGATGTAAATAGATATTTTCAAGAAGAAGAAGTCCAACCAGGTATGCATACACATTGTCTATATTAAAAGTATAGAATTCATATTCAAATTAAATTTTTTAATATAATTGATTGTAATTTGGATTTTATATTTTCAAAAAACTGAAATAGATTTGCCTCATAACATCGATGAAGTCATTGAAACTGAAATTGATGCAGAATTCAAATCACCTACAGGTATGTACATAAATTTAGATAATACAAGATGAACACTTGTATAGTTTAGTGAATTTATGTTTGGTGTTTTGTTTTTTAATATAAACTTTAAACTGAAATATGAAGGATAATCTATCAACATTATTGATGAAATATTAGAAAATGTTGATATTGACAAATTTGGGAAGAAAGAAGCTAAGTATTATGTAATATATCGTGTTAAGAATATGTATAACACTTTTTTCAAAGATGAATCAATAACAGTACAAGCTCAACTTTTTCTCTGTCTAATAAAGTCAAGAAAGTTAAAATAAGCTACATAATTATTGGGTATTCAAAAGTTGACAAAACATACAAAGGTGAAACAAAATGTCTTTGACGATATAGCTAGCGCATTAAAATCTTTTGGAAAATCTCGAAAAAAATATGTCAATGTTGCATGTATAGTGATACAAACAATAGTCGTTTTGTCTAACAATATAAAATATCATTTGACACAACACATGGAAAAAGTGACGAGAACCTCAAGAAAAACATTGTACAAACATAGGAAATTTTTATTGCAAATAGATGCAAATGATGAACTTACTTGTTGGACAATTATTTCTAGACAACCCTACAAAGATAGACTTGTAGAAAATGTTAAAGAATCGGCTCATAAATTTTGGTTGACAAAACCTTATGTTTCACCACATACGAGGGATGTGTTGCGACGAAGAATAGCAAGAAAACAATATGAAGAACATTCAAAACATATATTTCCAATGACACAAATAGAATTGTTCAATAAGTTCAAAGAAGAGCACAAAGAAGTTAAAATTTCCATAAATACATCTGTGCAACAAAAACCATGGTTTGTTAGACCCATCATTGTTCATGACACTTGTTGTTGTCATTATCATGTGGAATTTGAGTTATATTATGAAGCTTTTCTTGATTTTGATACAATTTTCTAGGCAAGTTCACCTCCTCCTTCAACATTCCATGATTTTATATCTCAAATTCTATGTGAAAGAGAAGGTGATGAATTATTTTACAAAAAAAATGTGTTGGTGGAAAGAAATATGATCATTATGGAAATCTAAGTTTGTTTCACTCAAAGTATCCTATTGATATGAATGATCAATCCTTGTCTAACAGTCAATTGGAAGAGATATGAATAAATCAACAACACGACTGCACATTCTTCAAATGTTATTTCAAGAAGGATTGATTTGAAGGTAGATAAAATCTGTGTGATAGTTTTTTTGAAGAAGTTTGATGAAGAAATTTATAAATACACCAAGCATTCACATAGAGCTCGATGGAAATACCTACAATTCAAACAATCCCATGAAGTGTTTCCACCAAGGAAAGTTTTGTCGGTAGTTGATTTTGCAGAGAATTACACATTCTCTGCACACAAAAAAATACAGAGTGAATATTATCATTCTGATCAAGTCACTATAGTTTTATACGTTCTATATAAACATGTTCAACAGAGTGTTGATAACATAGAAAGAACCAATGAAAATCATCATGTTATTAAAGAATATCTCTTTTATATAAATGATGATCGGGCACACGATACACACTATGTACAACATTGTTTTGATAAATTTTATGATTCAATGAAAGAACATGCGATCGAATTTGATCGACATTGGATATGGTCAAATGGATGTGCAGGTCAGTTCAAATCTTCACAATCATTCTATTGGTTGTGTCGTCTTCACAAGAAATCAAGCATTACACATTGTTGGAATTTCTTTGAGACTGGTCATGGAAAAAGAGAGCATGATGGTGCAAGGGAATGTGTAAAATGAGCACTTCGAAGGTATCATATGAACCCTCATGCCAATCAATTTGCATCCACTAATCAAGTTGTTGAATGGTGCAAACTAATGCTAATCCATGAAAATAATCTATTAAGGGATGTGCACAGGTGTTTGTATATATATGTTACACATGTACACGCGATATTTTTATTCACATGCTCAAATTTATACGATCTTCAATCATGTTCTTGATAGAGTTCAAGTTAACAAGTTCTTGTTTTTAACATGTATATCAACATTTCGTATGAATATTTAAGAAAA
>JZKD02S2160939.1:335009-367360 GCA_000966675.3 Picea glauca
TCTGATTTTGAATCAAATCCTGAAGGAGGGAAGTGGATTATTAATGTTGAATCCAGTGCCACTATCACTACCACCAAATTCCGACCAAGCGAACCAAAAGAAACAAAGGAAGGAGCTCAAACCATGAGGAGTTATGTGACGTTCCAAATATCACCAGAAATGGAATGACATATAATATCCATATAGAATAGTATTACCTACAAATTCATTGGTCTTCATGTCTTTATACCTCAAACAGACTTGGGTCCCTTACCCATGCCTCTGTTCTATCAGAATTCTCTACCAGACTTCTCCAAGGGTCGACATCAATCACTAAGGGTTGACATCAATCTATAATATCGCCCCCTTTATAAATTCCTTTGATCTTTCTCTTTGTTTATAAGCCTATGATTACTCTCTTTCCCTTCATATGAATAATATCCCCCCCTTTGACAAAGGGTATCACTCTGATGCAACACTGAAATCATATCTCTCATGCTTCCCTTGTGACAATTGCTCCTTTGAAAACATGTCATTGTGCTCTCTCTCTAAGAATCTAACTCCCTATCCTACATATGATGAATCTCTTCCCCTGGAATCATACCTCTAGTCTTACCTCTCTCTCTGAAAACTTGTTTGAATGATATTTCTACCTATCTTTTTGGTTTTGTTTATCTCTAATGACTTCTCTGCAAGATGTTGTGTAGAAAAATATAAGTCTTATTGTACTTGCTGCCTTTTGGAGTTATTGTCCATTGGTGATTCCTTGTGTAGTCAACTGACATATATGAAAATAATTCAAGAATAATCATTCAAATATTCATGTTTAATTATCATCCATTATGATAATGTTCTTTTTTCTCTGAACCAATCTATGAATCAATATATGAATCCATTCTCTTGTCCACTTTCATATATCTGTCCAAACCTGCTAAGTGTTCTTACGAATCCATCTCTTCCCATACCATCCAATAATATACTACACAAGTATCCATAATGTTGACCCATCTTTCTTTGTACTATCATGAATTCTTCACTACTACAACTGATCAATCTATGATACTGTACTTCTGCTAATTGACTACTATGAATCTGTCTACTCAAACTCTGCAAGTTGCTCGAAGGATGGTTCTCTGGTATTTCTTAGCTACAACATAGACTCCCCCTATCTAATATTCATATTACCTAGGAGTCTCTAAGCCAGATGGCTCAGAACAATTCCTGCTCTGATGCAGAGTCACCATCATCTTCATTGGTAGATTCATCATCTCTCTAAACTTTGACTTCTTTCTTTCTATCTGTGGATTCATATTTCACTACAATACCTGAAATTACAATCTCTTGAACCTATTCCTTATTTATCGGTCCTTATTTTCTTTCATTTCTTCTCCAAACCTTTTTGTATCTGTCATCTTCCTTTTTCTTTGTAGATTTTTATTCATCTCATTTTATTGCCAATCTTGCGATCTCTGAGACTTGGTCTTTGTTCACTTGTTCTTCTTGTTTTCTTATCCATACTTTCTTATATATGATATCAGTGTTCTCTTTCATCGAAGTATCGATCACGCTTCTACAATCATGAGCTATGTGTCCATAGTTATGAAATTTGTAACATTCAATGTTACATGGGGACACATAAGCATTTCTTTCTTGAACATTTATTTTATAATCCCTGCAATCTGCAACCTTATGTCCAAAGTTAGTACAATAAAAATAGTGACCATAAAATAAATTTACATACCTGGGAGTGAATGATCTTCTTTGTGGTGTAGTCCTTCTAAATTCCTTCCTTTATTGATCATGATCATGATTGAAGCTTCTTTGTGGCTTGAACATGGATGGTCTTCTTGAAGAGGTATCTTTATTAGTTTTCTTAGATTCCGCTTGACCATGATTCCTTCCTTTGAGTACTTCTACATAACTCTTGCTATTTTATTCATTGTTCTTTTCTAGCAACCTAGAGTGCTTCTATTCATTCTCTACAACTAATACAAATGTTTTTGGCTCTTCAACGTTCTTGCTGAGCTTGACGATTTTACTTCTCAATGTGACAACTTCTTCTTCAATCTTCTCAACCTCTTTTTCTTTTTTCATTATCTAAGACTTCATGACTTCTTTTGTTCTCTTCTCTTCTTCAAGATGGATTTTTAATGTGATTGTTTCTTCTTCAAGTCCTTTCTCTTCTTAACCAAACTTTGCCTCAGGCTGGTTTAGATTGTTATTTCTTTCCTTAAGATAATATGTCAATATATTCTCTCTCATTTATGCTTCTTCCTTTTGTGTTGTTATGTTGTCTTCCAAATACTCCTTTTGATCTTCGAGATTTTCTTCGATCTTTCTGGCTTCTTCTAGTTGAGTTCTTAAGTTCTCAATTGTAACAACCCCTCTATTACGTCATATAAGTACTTTAGAAACAATAAGATACACACACACACACACACACACAAACACACACATATATGTATATATATATATATATTAATTATAAATAAACATTATCAAAACAAGAGAAACATTATAGTAACATACATCAATAGTACACATTTTGTTTCTTTCATTCCATTGCATAATTGGATTTAGATACTACTTTAAGCATGAAGGATCTTCCACATCACATACGATGACATACAAAACTACCCACCCAACCTATCCTACAAGGTTAGGACTTCCAAGACACATAATAAATGCTCAATTCTAGGATTCGTCTGATTGATCTTGACCATTTAAGGTCTCAAAACTAACGGCTTTTTTGAGGAACAAGGAAGTATCTAATTCCCATAAATTTATCTATTTCAAGTTCAAATATAAATATCAACATTCCTTTTCTACAAATTCTTCAAATAGCACAGACAATCTGGTATGTTAGTCATCACCTCATAACACCATGTATTATATTACAAAATAACTCAACATTTTACTATTTAAAGGTCAGGAAGAATTTCAATGGAATAATGACAGAAACTTAACAGTAAAAACCAGAGTACCTTAATAAACATCTATCATTTGTGAAAGTTTGATGTAGGAGAATCTCTCCACGCCATCCATGCGCCATCCAGCCATCCCACATCAGCGCATGCATTCAATAAGGAGAAGAGGCGCCAACCCTCTCACATTTTAAAATTTGAATGTAAATGTAATTAAATGCATGTAAGGCCGTTGATCCATGAAGCCGCGCCTTTGTGCAGGCATATATATAGGTAGCTTTAATGGTTGTAAGGCTACAATCTAGCTTCAATTCAGACTAGACAACCATTTATTGGTAATTCAATGTAGATTGAATAGGTAAGTGAGGATGGAGGGAAGAGTTCGAAGAGCCCCCTCATGTAAAAGACCTTTTTCGATATCATTTTGAGTAAGTTGGTAGACAGAGAAAGAGCAGAGACACTGTCAAAGTTTGAGCTCAAGAACACCTTGTAAAGAGAGGCATTTTTATTAATACAAACCAGAGCAATTTTTCCTGCATATTGTCTATGTTGTGTGAATGCTTTCATGTGTTCTTTGTTTGATATGAATGTATGTTGTAGATGTGCATTTGCAGGGATATATAGGTTCTGCTATCTGAGGAGTTGTTTGATTTTCAGGGTTGGTGATCTTTGAGGCTTCATACCAGGAGGGTGTGACAGAACACTGTGGGTTTTGATAGTCAGTGCTTAGAGAGCACTTTCAATTCTACTGAATTTGGAAAAAGACGTGCTAGGAGGGAATACCATCTGGAGTCATTGGCTCAAGGAGAATACCTCAAGGTTGTTGAACACCATGAAGGCAAGACTGTGTAGAGGAAGACATAGTAAGAAGATAGAATCCCTGAGGATTTTTGTAGAGCTCTGCTAGGAGGGAATTGAGCACAGGCACATAGTGCTGAGGAGGAACTCTGCTATGAGTCCAAAGAGAAATAGAACCACTGAGCATTCTAGACACTCTGCCTAGAGGGCATTGAGTAGGTGCCAAAGCACAGGAGGAAAGAACTCTTTGAGTTCTTGAACTGAAGAAGAGTCCAAGGAAGGATCTTCACAGGGTTGTTGAACACCCTGTAGTCTCAGCAAGAAGTTTGCTTGAGCAAAGGAGTGCCAGGAGGGAATCAGATCCTCCATCTGAAGGAGAAGGAAGGAAAAGGGTGAAGTCCCCTTAGATATCTGAGTAGCGGAGAAGATCAGAAGAGATAGCACCGAGTTAGCGTGTAGAGATTCTGCAAGGTGTGCTGGAGTCGTGGAAACCTTCTAAGGTTTCAGAGAAGGCCAAGCTTAGGAGGGAGAGTGATTTTACACACAGAGGCCACAAGAGGTTGCAGAGGATAAAAGGGAGAACTCTTTGGAGAGTTTAGAGTCCCGAAATCTCAGAAGGGATAGCGTCTTCGAGTGCGCAGGTGAGACCAAGGATCCGAGAGCTCGCAGAAAAGAAGCAAAGGTCAAGGCCTTTAGCATTTGGGAATTCTTCCAAGTTTGAGAAGAAATAGCATGCTCAAAAGGAGAGCATAGTTTCCGTCAGATCAGGACGAAGGGAATATCTAGACTGTTGAAGTTTCCATGTCCAGGGAGTAGCGGGAGAGCACACAAAGAAAGAGAGATCGTGAGCTGTCAGATCTCACACAGATCATTGACAGCCGTCGGATTTGGAAGAAGGTGCATGTTATTTAAGCCCACATACGAGCAAAGCACAGAAATCCGGGAAAGTCCCGACATGGCAGGAATATCGGGATTTTGGATTTCAGGAGTTCAGTATTTCGGAGGTCCTGATGACGAGAGATCGGGGCACTACATAGTGAAATTCCCAAAACAATGAGAGAAATATGAGCCATCCATCTAGAAGGAGGACACGTGTCGTGAGATCTCCATTTCGGGGATTCAGACATCGAAAAACATAGAAGGGAGTCTTTCGACTTCGCGAGTGGTGAAGTCCCGAAATGATCTGGACCATCCATTCATGGGAGGACATGTGGTGAAGATTGGGGAGTCCACCAGGGTTTCAGATAACGAGGATTTGAAGGACCAGAGGAGAAGTGTCATAGGGGTCGCAAAGTTTTGAAACGCGAAACCCTGAAACTCTACGGGAGAATGACCATTTCGGTACTTCAGGTACCGGGAGCTCATAGGAACAGAGTTTTAATGCAACGAGATTCGCGAAGTTCTGAAATGTGAATTCCCGAAAGAAGGAGAATGAGTATTGCCGAGAGCATTTCGGCATACTGGATATCGGGATTTCGGAAATCATGAGGATGAGAGATCTAGGCTCTTAGGGAGGAAAATCCTGAAAAGATTAGGGTCGTTGATCTAGGAGTGGATCACAGCCATTGATCTCGGCCAGGAGTGAAAAGGGTCGTATCATCACTCCGGCATTTCGGATACCATAAGTTCGAGAGAGAAGGGGCAGAGGAGACCTTACATCGAGAAAACCTGAAATGCGAAAGTCAGAAAGCGTTTGGAGGAAGCCAACATTTCGGCATATCAGAGTTCGAAACTTTGGGAGTTTCGAGGACAAGGTGATCAATCATTTTGGCACTGGAAACCCTGAAAGCGTGAAACACAAAGAGCCGGGGAAAGGAAAAATACCTGGAGGAGAAAAGTCGGGGAGAGATAATTTCAGGATACCGAGATTTGGTATTTCGGGGATCCTGTGAACAAGAGATATGATCACTTCAGCTTCGGAGAACCCAAAAACACAAAAGAAGGAGGAAGTCGGGGCATAAGTATTTCGGCATTTCGCATATCGACTTTTTTAGGGTCTAGAAGACAGGAGGTCGGGCGCTTTGCATCAAGAAACCCTGAAAGGGACTGCGGTCATGTGAGGGGTGGTCATATGGATTGAGGGTGTAGCCTAGGGAGCTAACCACAACTAAAGTCTATTTCGACAAATCGACATTTCGGTGACCAGGAGATCGAGGAGTCAAGGACTCTCGACATCAGAACACAGAGAGTCCCGAAACCCGAATCGATATTCCTGAGGAGGAAAAGGAAGTAGTCATATTCAGAGACCGTGGGGAAGTAGAAGGACCTATGGATCAAAATTTGAGGTCCCGATAGGGATTTGAAAGAGTCGCTTCAGCTCAGTGTATGTTTGTGAACGATCCTTAGACCAGGAGGTCGCGCAGAACCTACCAAGGCATGGGGGGGTTCTGCGCCATTTGTGGTATCAGAGCCTGACTCTATTTGTACATTTCAGGCAGAGGAAGTGAGGAAAAGAAGACAGAGTGATGGAAACTCTGTGATGATTGTTTGCGGGTAGGCAGAAATCAGGAAGACAGTCAGGAGGATTGTAGGAGATGCTGAAAACACTCAGGGTTGCTAAGTGACAACATATTTTCTAGGAGGGAAGATAAAAGACAGTGAAATGTCTACTGAAGGCCATAGGCGTGGTATAAAGAAGAACCACCACCAACAGGAGAACATTGCAAGGGATAAAGAACTCACCGAGGTCAGAGCGAGGATGGAAGAGCTTGCATTGCGGGTGCAACATAATGCTAAGTCGAGATGGGTATATGAATGGCCCATGAGGACGAAAGAAAAATGGCCAGTCAAGGCATTGATGGCCAAAGGAAAGCAGAGGCTATTGAAAAGATGGTTGAGGCATGTTAAAAATCTAGACAGACCAGAGAAGATGGTTCAGGTGTGTGAACCAGAAGCTGGGAGAAACCTTAGTAGTGAGGATGACATGAGATCAGCCGAAGATCTCAAATACTGTCAAGAGGGAAGAACAAAAGTTCACAATTTCCAAGAGGGAAATGAGGTGATATTACTACGAGATATCATAGACTGTCATGAGGATAGCCGGGGAATTTCACATTGCCAAGAGGGCAATGAAATGAGGTCACTGCGGGATCTCATGGACTGCCAAGAGGGTAGCAGGAAAATCTCAATTTTCCAAGAGGGCATGGGAATAGAAATGAGGCTATGTGAGAGTCTCATGAACTCAGAGGTGAGTTTGAATCAGCCTGAGGAGCTGACAGAGTAGATGAGCTCAAAGATGGATTTGGATCAGCCAGAGTAGTTGGCAGGGAAAGATCAGAGGGATCTTCTGATGATTGGGGAAATTGAAATATTCCTGCCACTTAGCCCAGAGGAGGCCAAAGTTTGTGTTTCCATTGAAGCAGCAAAAACAAGAAAAAGACAGCTAGCCATCACTGCAAAAGAAGAATTGGAGTAGATATTTGAGGCTGCCCAAGTGGAAGAAGATGAGCGTTCCGAGGAATGGCTCAATATTTTCAACCAGGAAGCTAAAATAACTGCAACATTAAAGCTTGCGGAAGTAGAAGAAGAAGAGGAAGATAGCATAAGATTTGTTGATCTGTGTGAACATATTGAAGCCCTGGAGAGAAGGGTGATAGTGTAGGGCATGCAAATCCAACAAGTTAAGTTGGAAGCAGATGAAGGGAAATTCCAGGCTGAGGAGTAGCTAGAAGAAGCTGGACACATACCAGTAAGAGGAATGGTAGAAGAACTCTCAGAGATGATGGCTGAACAACATTTCAGTAAGGAGACTGTAGAGATGAAATATGCAACAAGGTGTCAAGTTGAGGCCATAGAAAATTAAGAAGATGACATGGGAGGTCGTGATGATCTTCCCATCTACAAAAAGAAAATGCACCTGAGGAGATTGCATGGATAGACCCAGCCATTGCAACAACTGGATGAGATGATAGAAGAAATTAGGAGGTTGATGCTGAGATCAGTAGAGACTTCCAGCAAGGAAAGGCTGAGCAGAAGGAAAGCAGAAGCAGCAGAAGCGGTAGCAAAGTAGCGGAAGCAACAGCAACAACAGGGAAGTGGAGCAGATGAATAACTCCCAAGAATTGCTTGGGATCCAGGAGGATTTCAACAGCTGAGATGGGAAGATCATGAGCAGGAGCTCATGAATTTTATAGTTGAGGAGTATGATGTAGGAGCACCTCTCCATGCCATCCATGCGCCAGCCAGCCAACCCACATCAGCACACACATTCAATAAGGAGAAGAGGTGCCAGCCCTCTCACATTTTAAAATTTGAATGTAAATGTAATTAAATGCATGTAAGGTCATTGAGCCATGAAGCCGCACCTTTGTGCAGGCATATCTGTAGGTATCTTTAATGGTTGTAAGGCTGCAATCTAGCTCCGATTTGGACTAGATAGCCATTTATTGGTAATTCAATGTAGATTGAATAGGTAGGTGAGGATGGAGGGAAGAGCTCGAAGAGATCCCTCATGTAGAAGACCTTTTTCGATCTCATTTTGAGTAAGTTGGTAGACAGAGAAGGAGCAGAGACACTATCAAATTCTGAGCTCAAGAACACCTTGTAAAGAGAGGCATTTTTATTAATACAAACCAGAGCAGTTTTTTCTGCATATTGTCTGTGTTGTGTGAATGCTTTCATGTGTTCTTTGTATGCTGTGAATGTATGTTGTAGATGTTCATTTGCAGTGACAGATAGGTTCTGCTATCTGAGGAGTTGTTTGATTTTTATGGTTGGTGATCTTTGAGGCTTCATACCAGGAGGGTGTGACAGAACATTGCAGGTTTTGATAGTCAGTGCTTAGAGAGCACTTCCAATTCTACAGAATTTGGACAAATACGTGCTAGGATGGCATACCATCTGGAGTCATTGGCTCAAGGAGAATACCTCAAGGTTGTTGAACACCTTGAAGGCAGGACTGTGTAGAGGAAGACATAGTAAGAAGACAGAATCCCTAAGGAAATCTATAGAGCTCTGCAAGGAGGGCATTGAGCATAGGCACAGAGTGCTAAGGAGGAACTCTGCTATGAGTCCAAAGAGAAATAGAACCACTGAGGATTCTAGACACTCTTCCAGGAGGGCATTGAGTAGGTGCCAGAGCATAGGAGGAAAGAACTCTTTGAGTTCTGGAACTGAAGAAGAGTCCAAGGAAGGATCTTCACAGGGTTGTTGAACACCCTATAGTCTCAACAAAAATTTTGCTTGAGAAAAGGAGTGCTAGGAGGGCATCAGATTCTCCATATGAAGGAGAAGGAAGGAAAAGGGTGAAGTCCCCTTAGAGAACTGAGTAGCGGAGAATCTCAGAAGAGATATCATGGAGTTAGCATGCGAAGATTCTGCAAGGTGTGCTGGATTCATGGAAACCTTTTTAGGTTTCAGACAAGGCCAAGCTTAGGAGGGAGATTGATTTTACACACAAAGGCCACAAGAGGTTGTAGAGGCCGAAAGGGAGAACTCTTTGGAGAGTTTAGAGTCCCGAAAGCTCAGGAGGGCTAGTGTCTTCAAGTGTGCGGGCGAGACCAAGGATAACAGAGCTCGCAGAAAAGAAGAAACGGTCGAGGCCTTTAGCACTTGGGAATTATTCCAAGTTTGGGAAGAAAGTGCATGCTCAAAAGGAGAGCACAACTGCCATCGGATCAGGACAAAGGGAAGATCTAGACCATTGAAGTTTCCACATCCAGGGAGCAGTGGTAGAGTGCACAAAGCAGGAGAGATTGTGAGCCATCAGATGTCACACAAATCGTCGACAACCATCATATCTGGAAGAAGGCGCATGTGAGTTAAGCCCACATATGAGCCGAGCAGAGAAATCCAAGAAAGTCCTGACAGGGCAGGAATATCGGGATTTCAAATTTCGGGAGTTTGAGATTTCAGAGGTCCTGATGATGAGAGATCGGGGAACTTCACAATGAAAGTCCTGAAACAGTGAGAGAAATCTGAGTCGTCCATCTGAAAGGAGGATACGTGTCATGAGATCTCCATTTTGGGGATTCGGACATCGAAAAATATAGAAGGGATTCTTTCGACTTCGTGAGTGGTAAAGTTTCGAAACGATATGGATTGTCCATTCGTGAGAGGACACATGGCGAAGATCGGGGAGTCCACCGGGATTTGGGATACCAGGGACTTGAAGGACCAAAGGAGAAGTGTCATAGGGGTCACGAAGTTCTGAAACGTGAAACCCAAAAAATCTATGGGAGAAGGATCATTTCAGTACTTTGGGTACCGGGAGCTTGTAGGAATAGAGGTTTGATGCAACGGGATTCACGAAGTTCCGAAACACGAATTCTCGAAAGCAGGAGAAGCAGTATTGCTGAGAGCATTTAGGCATACCAGATATTGGGATTTCAGAAATCCTGAGGACAAGAGATCTGGGCTCTTAGGGAGGAAAATCCCGAAAATATCAAGGTCATTGATCTAGGAGTGGATCACAACCATTGATCTCGGCCAAGAGTATAAAGGGCTGTATCGTCACTTCGGCATTTCGAATATCGGAAGTGCAAGAGAGCAGGGGAAGAGGAGACCTTGCATCGGGAAAGCCCAAAACGCGAAAGTACGAAAGAATTTGGAGGAAGCCAGCATTTCGAAATATCGAAGTTCAGAACTTCGGAATTTCTGAGGACAAGGCGATCGAGCATTTCGTCACTGGAAACCCTGAAAGCATGAAATGCGAAGAGCCAGGGAAAGGAAAAATCCCTGGAGGAGAAAATCCAGGGAGAGATAATTTTGGGATGCCGAGATTTGGTATTTCGGGGATCCTGTGGACAAGATATCCAAGCACTTCAGCTTCAGAGAACCCGGAAACGCAAAAGAAGGAGGAAGTCGGGGCACAAGCATTTCGACATTTCACATATCATCTTTTCGAGGGTCTAGAAGATAGGAGGTCGGCTGCTTTGCATCAAGAAACCTTGAAAGGGACGCGGTCATGTGAGGGGTGGTCATATGGATTGAGGGTGTATCCTAGGGAGATAACCATGACTAAATTCTATTTCGGCAAATCAACATTTCGGTGACTGGGAGATCGAGGAGTCAAGGAGTCTCGACATCAGAACATAGAGAGTCCCGAAACCCGAATCGATATTCCTAAGGAGGAAAAGGAAGCGGTCATATTCAGAGACCGTGGGGAAGCAGAAGGACCTGTGGATCAAAATTTGAGGTCCCGATAGGGATCTGAAAGTGTTGCTTCAGCTCAGTGGATGTTTGTGAACGATCCTTAGACCAGAAGGTCACATAGAACCTACCGAGGCAGGGGGGGTGTTGTGCCAAAGTTTCAAATTACTTAAGTTTTCCTCAAATGTGTGACGACCTATAGGGTACAACAAAGTAGATAGATATCTGATTTACATTAGAATTTAGAAAGGAAAGGAGCATAAGAGAAAATATCTTAACACAAGTATAAACCATAAGTTTATTCTGCACCTTCTGAACCAATTGATACACTGATGGAAGGATTCTATAGTCGTGTGAAATTCTATTCTAAGAATGAGTTTAATTTCTGTAAGAATCTTGAAGCTTATCTTCTGGTATCACAGTGCAACACTTCTAGAGTCAACTCTAGAAGTGCATAGATGGCTCCTTGAAGCCCAAAGTTTGGAAGATACAAAACCCGAAGTGCACATATACCCTCTCAAGTCGGGCTGAGGTTATAACCTTCGGAAGTACAAGCTCAGGAGAGACATTGCAGACTTTACACAGGGGAGGTGCAAGCACACACTCAACAGTTAGAGTCCAGAGCTCAGGAGAGACAACGTGTAGATTTCAAGAGAGGAAATTAAGAGTTTAAATCACTTGAAAGAGAAATTTGTGGACAGGATTGGATCATGAGGAGTTGGATTCCCCATGATCGTCTGATGAGACAAAGATGCACACTCATTCAAACCTTAATACCTTCGAGCTTCATCACTTTGATATATCCAAATCATTTACCTTTAGAGAGCCCCGAAGTCCAAAGTTACAAAGTGAACTACATCGTAGATCAATGAGTGTTTTATAGCCGTTGGATCTACAGGATTTCGACGATCCAATGAGTTTGGGTTTGTAACTGTAGAGATTCAAGAAACCCTGAAGCTTCGAAGTCCTAGATTGAAGGATGATGGTATATATGGTGATCGATCGAGAGACATTAGATACACTAGCATTTGTTCTTCGATGGTTCTGTTAATCGGAAAATCGGAAAAATTGAGACATGAATCCAAGGGTTAAGGAACTCCCAAAGTCCCAAAGTCTGGAGTGAATCCTTACCGTCCAATCCTGGGTACACGTGTTTTTAGATCCGAGTATTCATAATTTGATCATTTGAAAGGTGGTGGGTGAAATTTGTGAAGGTATGAAAAGTCCTAAACTCCCAAATCCAGAGTTAATCCTAACCATCGTTGACGGTAAATCTAGGACCGTCAGATATGTTGGTTTTGGCCTTCATGAAATCAAAGGAAATGAGAGTTGTAACATATAAAACCTTTGAATCCTAGAGCCCCAAAGTTCCTTATGGCCATAGATATGAGAAATTTGTGAGAATTGTTGACCTCTTAGTATTTTAGGATTCATCTCTTCGACTAAGTTAAGTGGTAACTGTTAAGGATTAAAAAGACCCTGAAGTTCCAAAATCCCAGAGTAAACGTCATCCATAGATCTAATGATTGGTTGAGGACCATTATATATATATGAGCCTTATTCCTTTGGAGGTTTGGTCGTTCGACACTCCAGAGGAAAAGTGACCTGAAATTGATCTTTTAAAGACTATGGTTAAGTTTATGCATGAATTGATTTACCACTTAGGAATTAAGAGAAGAAGAAGATTTTAATGAAAGAATATTGCATCCATCATAAATATTGTAAAACAAAAAATATACATAAGGAATATCAAACCATAAAACCAATCTTGATAATGGAGTTCGACACAAGTTTGCCTACGTCTTCAGGCCTTTGTCTCAGTGGGGGAGGCTTTCTTATTAATATTCAATGTGAAAAATTACATCAGAAGTATCTCAAATGGATTAAAAAATGGTTTTGATGAGTTCTTCTTGACCTCAAGAGTCCAACACAACTGACGACATTAAAAAAGGATGAGCGTAGCTCCCGGAAATGGCCTCTAAAGCTTGCTTCCTCAATGGCTTCCCTGCATAAAAATGGCTTTATCTTCCAAACTCTTCAACATTCTATTGTTCCAGACTTCCCCAAGATATGACCTCTTTATGGGCTCCAGATCCGCTCTTTTTGGCCAAAAATCCACAAAAATCAGCAAAAACTCCATTAATATAAGGTAAAAACCAAAAATTTGGCAAACAATCTGCTTAATCCCCCAGTTAGGGTGTGCCCCCCCCTTCTATGGTCATATGAGGGCCATGTGGCCTAGTTCTAAGGGGTGCACCATCCATGTAGAAAACATTAGCATCGAAAATATCATAAATACGAGTGAAACTGAACCAACATGTTTGATGTGCTTGCACGACATTAGCTTATCTTGAAGCAACGTATGACTGAAATTCCATTCTACAACCATCTCATGTTCATGGTTAAGATCAATTGTTTTACTTGGCACAATTGTAGGTGCGTTTCTTGCATAAGATTCCTTCCTTAATTGTTCCATTGTTTGAAGAGATTGATTTTATTTTATGTGATAAGAATGTACAACATATTCATTACCTTCTTTAGTTAAGTGATATTGATTCCATTCCTTGTAGAATATTTCTTTGCGATCATACAAATAAGGGATTCATGAGACCATTCCACATGTTTCTAGTGGCACCACATCACATGTTACTTCATCCACATACTTAGTTGTCATTTCAAAATTTATGATACATTTCTTTGTTATGGGCAATTTGTGATCTTTGCTTATCAAATTTAGTGAATAGGGTTTGTGATGCATCTTAGTGTTTAATCCCAATTTCTTAACCACTTCTTATGAAATAAAGTTAGACTGAGATCCACTATATATTAATGTATCTATCTTAGTATGTTTCATTATGACCCTTATGTGAAACAATTTACTTCTAGAATCATAACCATCACCAATTTTTCCTTTCAAACCAACTGTTGTGAGTTTAGTCTCAGCACCTGAATCATACCCCAAGTATGTTGTTCGTGTTGTTGTTGCGACTTTTTTCCTCCCTTTACTCTCTTTGAACCACTTCAGTCTCTTATATGGGTGTAATTGTCAGCAATGTTCATCATCATGCCCTTGTTTCTTGCAATGCTTTCAAGAGAGATTCTCTTCCTTCATTGTCACTGAATTTTCTTTCTTCCCATTCCCTTTTACTTTGCCATCCTTCTTTGAAGATGATTCCCCTGATACAGTAACTCCGGTTTTCCCTGTTTCAATATACATTTCTTGAACAAAAACCTCATCAATATTAGTAGGTCCAAACATAAATTCAATATTACGAATATAAGCAAGAAAACCTCCTATATACTTCATAAGAGTTTATTGTGTAGTCAATGGAACATCTAACATCAAAGCCAAATTATGAAATCCATTTGTATATTCCTGCACCGATTGTCCTTTTCTTAATTTAAGACTTTTCCATTCAATTAAAGCCTTTTCCTTATACCCCAAAGGATATAATTGTTTTCTAAGTGTGGAAATAAAATCATGTTGTGATGGAAAAATCTTACCAACTTGTTGAGTTCCGTGTTGCATCTCACTTTGCCACTAGATGAGAGTTGTGCTTTCAAGATGAAGTGATGCCAATCTAATTTTGGTTGCCTCATATTTGATTTGCTGCACATTACAATATACCTCCATCTGTCTAACCCAATTATCAAGTTTCTCAGCATTAATGTCACCATCATACATAGGTAAAAAACAAATTACATCAAGTTTAAGTAATGGCATATCAGGATTATGTTTATGAGAATGTTTTATTGTAGTAGAATTTGAACTTGTACTTGAAGAAGAAGAAGATGGACATGAAGGAGGTGAAGGAGGATTTTTAGTAGAGTCCTCTCCTTCTTCACTTTTGGCTTGCTTTGAATATTTCCCTTGAACTGGTCTCTTACGTTCCAATTAATCATCATACAACACTTTTACCATCTTCGACATGGAAAAGAAAGTTCTTTGAAACTCTCTTTCGCTTTGAGAAAGTCCTTCTTCGGATACCATTTTCTCACTTTGAGTTGTCCTCTTTATTGATCCAATCTCAGGATCCCCTTATACAATATCACCTTCACCATGAATTAGATATTCCCTGGTAATCATGCAAACTCAAACAACCAATTGTCAACCTGCTCTGATACCACTTGATCCGAAATTGATCTTTTAAAGACTATGGTTAAGTTTATGCATGAGTTGATTTACCACTTAGGGATTAAGAGAAGAAGAAGATTTTAATGAAATAATATTGCATCCATAATAAAGAATGCAGAACAAAAAATAGACATAAGGAACAACAAACCATAACACCAAGCTTGATAACGGAGTTCGACACAAGTTTGCCTACGTCTCCGGGCCTTTGTCTTGGTGGGGGAGGCTTTCTTATTAATATTCAATGCTGAAAAATTAAATCATAACTATCTCAAATGGATTACAAACTAGTCTGGATGTGTTCTGTTTGACCTCAAGAATCTAACATAACTAACAACACTGAAAAAGGATGAGCGTAGCCGCCAAAAATGGCCTTCGAAGCTTGCTTCCTTAATGGCTTCCCAACATAAAAATGGCTTGATCTTCAAAAATATTCAAAATTTTGATGTTATGGACTTCCATGGACTACCAAAACCTCCATTTTATATATATATTGAGTTGGGGGTCGAAATCCAACTTCCCCACAAGATCTGGCCTCTTTCTGGGCTCCAGATCCACTCTTTTTGGCAAAAAATCCACAAAAATTAGTAAAAAATCCTTTAATATAAGGTAAAAACCCAAAATTTGGATAAAAATATGTTTAAGCTCCCAGTTAGGGTGCACACCCCCCTTCTGGGGTCATATGAGGGCCATGTGGCCTAGTGCTAATGGGCACACCTCCCTTAGCTGTAAAAGGTGCTTAAGTCATTTGAAGAGGCAGGTCATGGGATCAAATCCCATGGAGTCCAAAAATATAAATTTTACATTTTTAAGGCCTTGAACATGGTGAAATGTTGATCTAGGTGGATATTGGTGGCCACCTACCTTTTCCAAATGGCTCAAAACAGTTTTCTGGCAATTTTGACAATTTACTATTTTTAGCAGGTTTTAACTTTCGGGGCCATTTTGAGGGCCCAAATGAAGGTTTTTCAAGATAGAGATTCTCAATGATATTTGAAGGCATTATTGAGACCCTAAAATGAATCTCCTCAATTATACCTTTCCAACTAGCTATCACATTCCTAAAACAGAGATCGTATGCAAAAGTTATGCCCCCGAGAAGTTGATGTACTCACTTACCCAAACGGGGCCCACATGACTTTTGGCGCTTCATCTCCTAGGGTTAGGTTTTTGGATGTCTAGGGTTTTTGGCATTCCTTCTTATTGTAAAAAGGCCTTCAGAGCCTCATTGTAATCATCTTCTTGCGAATGCAAGTAGCCATCACATCTCTTCTTAGAGATAAGCTGCCACCATTCTAGCGAGTCTTTCACTTTGTATTTTTACAGTCTCTATACATTTATTTCATTGATAGAAATTGTGTATTACTGTATATCTGTGTTTATGGTTGCATCTCTGATACATTTCTGTTATATTATTGAATACCTATGATATCTCTGTGCATTTATTTATTATATCTCCGATCTCATTTCGTGCCGAAAATAATCCAGATCACATGTGGCACCCTTGGATTGGACCATGTGTCAATTGATGGTTGGCCAATATTTTGCCACATGGAATATAAAAAAATTGACACTTGTCATAATGAACCGTTGCCACTGGTCATGACCTAGTGATACCACATTTTGTCACCTGATGGATGACACTTGTCAAATTCAGAGGCTGCCACTTGTCGTAATTTGAAGCTGCCATGTGTCCCTTTGACCCTTTGACTCTTTGCTGGAGAAGACCAAATTTTCCAATTGCCATAACTTTCTCATACGATGTCCGTTTTTCAATTTGTTTGCACCACTGGAAATATTGCGATTATTAATTCACGATCATGTCAGTTTATTGAGCATTTGACAACTTTGATTTTTAGGCCTTCCTGGATCCATTTTGGATCAAAAAGGGGTTGTGGTTTCAAAGTAATAAAACTCCCATAGTTTCAATCTCTGGAGTAAAGGACAGTCATTGAATTTTAGGAGGAGTGTAATCCATTAGATCTCTTATCTCTTCAGTGGTTCGGTGGTTCGGGTGAATAGTCTAAGGTTGTGAAAGAGGGAAAACCATGAATTCTAGAGTTCTGTAGTGGATCTCCATCGTAGAAACTTGTGTAAGGAAAATCTACGCCAACTGTTAGATTAGAATCATAAAAATTACTAAGGAAGGAAGAAGAGTAGGGTTAACCTGCAACTATCAGTCAACTCATCTCATGACCATTTTTGACTGGTAATCACTTCAGGTGGAAGGGAGTGTTAAGGCTGACTACCTCCAGAGCTCTAGAGTCCCGAAACTCTGAATAACGCCCTTTGACTAGTGTTGGGTTCTATCCCAACGTCACATGCATGACCTTGCTAAGGATAAGGGCTTACACACTACATGTTAGAAGTCAACTCTTGAGACTATAACATGCCTCCCTCGTTCACAAAACTTTGAATTTAACTTTGATTTAACATAAGCATTCATGTTGTAGGTAACTCAGGTTCCACAACGAAATTCACTAAGGAAACAAGAAATAGTTAACTTAGGATTTCAATGAATATTATCTAGATACTCATGATAGAGTCGGAACCACATCCTCATGTGACAGGCGAGAAAGGCACTGTTAATTTCCTAACCTAAACTCAACTAAAACTATGCTCGTACATACATCAAAAAAGGATGAAAATAAAGACTTTAAGCATAGAATATATACAATAAGAGTCACATTCTACAATGAGGGTCAGACCGCTCGATTAGAGTACGAAAAATGTCTGAAATTACAGAGGGGATTAAAATATAACACTATAACTGTTAAATGTTTGGCAACAAATGCAACACTGGCACTCCGACCTTACGATGATTTTACAGTGACTCAATAAATCTATCATACTAATATACTTGTAATATACATGAAATCAAAATATAAAATACCAGAAACCAATGAACCCTGTCGGTTGAAGATGTCCTTCGCTTTCTAATCACAGATACTTCACCAGTACCTCCCATCCAATGCTAGGGATACTCTCCTTCCCCCTTAGTCCCTCGAGCCGCAAAGGGGCCAAACACAAAAACCATAACACAATAACTTCCAAGCTTTCGTCACAAGGAAGAGCTTCGACTCTTTTCACAAGCCTGGAGTCCGAACTCTCACAAGTAAAAACACAGTCAATTGAAAATTCGGCAGCATAATAGTGTTTACCCCAAAAGTCTGATCCCCTTCCCTTCTACGTCAATTTATTTATATAATTCTTCCTCACAGACATTTATCCCTCATGCATAATTCATTAACTTTTAATAATTTAGTTAAAGGATTATTCACCCACTACAGGTGTCGCATTTTCCCTAGGTTGCACAAGTATTTCCTCTTTTATTCTTATTTAAAATCCAATTTTCCTCACATTTCCCCATGTGTTCCTAATTTTCCTCTTAGTTGTCTCTTAGTTACCCAATCCCCTTAATTAATAGGTGTCTCCTAACTAGGTTTTAATTAGAGTTGGATTAGGTGTTACCCATGATTTTGGTCAATCTCAATGGTGTATTGATGATGGTGTACTCAGGCTCCTCATAAGAACTTTCTCCTGAGAAAAGTGACATTCATCTCTTCCCAGAAAACATACTTTTGAAGAGAGTTCACAAGTTGCTAATATACTAGGGTGTGAGAATGACCCATTCTTGTAGGCTGCCTTCAGCTAGGGTGCGAACTTATCGCACTGTGCTACATAGCTAGGGTGCGAACTTGTTCTAAATATTGGAAAATGATGAAGTCTCGATGGTTCTAGAAGGGAATATTCTAGAAGAATGGGTTGGCATTCGAATGGTTATCCTTTTACTGGTTTCCCTGATATTGTGGGATCATTCTTATCCAAGTAACCATCTCATTCTTTCCTATATATTGATGGAATTCTCATGGAAAAGGTTAAGCAAGATTCATTGGAGAATTGGTGAAAGAATTGTGTGAAGGACCTAGCTTGAACAGGAGCTTGAAGACTATAGCAAGTCTATCAAGAGGATTTGATCTTCTTCATACAAGGATTGAGCAAGTGTGTGTTTTGGAGCCAAGATCCATTGCAAGGAAGCTTTCGACATCAAGGCGATCAGGTTGTATCTTCTACTTCCGATTAATATGATACAGTGGCATGTCCTTTTCCCATAAAGTCATTTCTACTTTATTGTGTAATTCCTTGATCATACACATAAGTTGACGATTGAATATATTTTTCTATCTTCACTTTGGTTGGTTTGTGTTGTCTTGTTCTTGACCTCATAAGAGCACCAGAGCAAAGCGGGAGCAAAAGAGACCCTAGGAAGCGTTACAAAGGTATGTTACTTGTTCCTTCTTACTAGTTAATTGAATGGTCATAACTTAGGGAAAGAGTCATGTCCTGTCCTGTTTTGTTCTAGATCCAGGTGGATCTAGGGAGATCTGTTAGTGTCCTCACCTACCGATTAGTCCAATAACAAAATTGGCGACTCCACTGTGGATATAACCCATTTGCTTTGTGGTTTTTGGTGTTTTTCTTTGGCCATTTACTCTTGCCTTACCTTTCTCCATTCATATCAATCTATGAGTCTTCAATATACCCTGATAGACCCTCTGGGTCCAGAGCCCTCTTTAAATTTTGTGTCTTTTGCCAAAAATTTGATTAGTTTCAGACATTCTCGCATTGCACTCCACAGTGGCCTGCGAGAATATACTGAGTTCGCACCTTGATTTTAGGTTCAGTGTGAGGTTCTCACACTCTGCTCAAAGCTCACCTGTGAGAATGACCCATTCTCGCACTGTGTAATACTCTCAGCCTGCGAACCCTTTTTATCAAAGTTTTGGCTTTAAGACTTTTGCATAATCAACTACCCAGATCAGTATTGGTGCCTAACAAGAGCTTCTTGGATCATTGGTTGATGTTTTATTGTCTTCATTTTTGTGCATGAATAGTCTTAGGAAATCAAAGGCTCTTCCTATCCATTTTTCTTGACTTTCTTTTCTTGACTTTTCTCGGCAAAGATATACTCTCCGTTTTTGGAATCTGAGTGTGCCTGTTTGGTTAAGAACCAGTGATCGATTGAAAGTTGAATTTCTTTGTATTTATCATTTGCTCATTGTTTGGAAGATCACTTTTCTCGCGCAATAGAAAAGGCTAGCTTGGTCTGCTTGTTATTTTTGTTTCCATTGAAAGATTGGTTTAGGTTTTTGTCTATTGCTTGTTTTTGGTTTTCTTCATTCTCACCATCAAGGTGTAGGTCCTTTTTGAAAAGTGAACAACGTTTTTCTTTCAAAATAATTTTCATCTTCGAAAGTATTGAAAATCAATTGTTGAAATTATTGAAAAAGAAACAATAGAGAATTGTTATTGATGCGTGATTTGTTTCAATTGCATTGTAAAGGAAATTGTGTATCGTAGTTCAAGTTTGATCCGGAAAACTTCTCTTTCCCTCTCGTACATAGGATTCATTGAACGAAAAATTGATATATTTCATTCCTATCTGTGCATTTTTGGGTCAGAGTCACACACAACATCAGTTTCACCTCCATTTACTTTGTGTAACAATAGCCCCTAATAACATTGCACGATTTTAAAACTTAACTAGTAACTCTTTTCTAGGACTCTATTACACCAACAATTAGCTAGGCTATCGCTTTGGAATAGGCAGAAAGATACACTCTCCAAAGCACGAAACACACAGTAGCATCTTGTGTTAAGGAGTGTCAAATTCCATTTACAACATCTTGTCCTGGGAAGCCCTTCTCACACAAGGGTCAAACACGAGGTCGCATTGATATTGACAAATTTACTCACCCTACTTTGTTGATATCAGTGTAGAGATTGCACGTATTACGGGGATCACTTAGAGCTATACCCACAATTATGAGTGGAAGCCTCTCGAGTTGATTTCAGGCTAGATACCATGCCCTTGCATTTGGATTGGACTGTCAACTGTCCCCCTAGGATTTATTTTTGTTGGTGGTGACCTTAGTGGCCTATCTTCTTAGGATCTTACACAAGGTGACTGTGAAGGGGAAAGTCTTCACGGTACCTGGAATCAACGTTGGCCAAACTCACTCGGGCTCCTTGGAGGGTATACCCATGATTATGTGTGGGAGCTTGCACCAGGGTGTAAGTCCGTTAAGAAGGTCATCAACGTAAATTTTCCACCCTGGCCCAGCCCCTTCTCATCTCGTTGTTGCGATGTTGGATTTCATCACCAAATAGTAACTTTGAAATTAGAAGGTATTGTTTGCTTGGTGTTGTTTCCTAGATTTTTTTTACTATCATGTGATGTTGGTTTACCCAAGTTGACCATAAGACTATCTCTATGAGTTTGTAACTCATTCACAATTGAGCCCCCACGTCGTTCCCGTAGAATGCAGGGTTTGTCTCCAGAGCATCTGGAAGTTTCTCAACCCCTGTCTACAAGCTCACCCGAGGGCTCTCCTCAATAGAGTGAAGTCCAAGACGTCTCCACCCCACAAGTGGAAAGAACTGATTCCCTCGAAAGTTTCCGAATTACCAATACTCAAGAGGACTTTCGGCTTCACCCTGATTCCGAGAGACTTTTTATGCGAGCAAACTCTTCTAGAGACTTAATTGTTGTGTATTCTGGATCTCCAAATGGACCTTTTCCTGGACTTGGGGACCAAGATCCTTTTTGGTCTACGGGAATTTTTAGACGGGACCTTTTTGGTCTGGGATCACCTATGATTTCTGAAATTTCCAACCCAGAGATAGTACCGTCTACTACTGCTCATTCTTCTCTTGGTACGGACGCCCCGCAATCTGACTACATCTAGACCATCCCCATTGAAATGTCCCATCACACAAATAATACGAGTGTTCACACCGGGATTACCGTGGTTAGTCTCGCTCCCATAAGCACACCGCATACGCCCAATATCACCTCGACACTACCGCCCGGATACCGTGCATTGAATGCTTCCATTTCAACTCCTCCGCAAACTCCATCTAGCTCTCCTGGTGGTCCCTCTTCTTCTGGGCACTCTCTTCCTTGTTTTATTCCGAAACTCCCTCAATTTTCTTTTGGAGGACCTTCCTCATCTTCCACTAGCAGCATTAATCCTAGTGGCACTATTTCATCATTCACACCAAATTACCAGATTCCCGTTGGTGGACAATTTCATCAAGGTGGTATGCATCAACCCCCTCTAAGCGGGCAAATTCCTATTGGAACACATATTCCTATTAGAACACAACCCCCAATTGGAACTCAACCCCCCATTGGAGGACAACCCCCACCCTACGGACAAAACATACCTCTATCCTTGGCCCAGTATTGGAACCATCTAATACAACAGAACCCTCAATCGACTGGGGGGCAATAGGTTCCAATTGCATCCGTTACACTCCCTAGTATAGGCTAACCATATCCAGGTATGTCCAATCCTATTTGGGGTTCGAATGCCCAAACTCACATCCCTGTTCAAGGATACAATCCTATGAGCTACTATCCTCTCCAACTACCACCAAATCTTCCCGGGTCTTCACATTATATGCAGAATGCTTATGGTCCTACTGGTTTTCCGACGAGGATTCCTACGCAAAACCACCAGTACCCGCATGTGAATCGACAGTTACCCTTCTTGGCCACTTTGGATCTTCTGGATTTGTCAAGGATTTTAAATGATCCAATTCGTCACTCTCCCCATTAGCCTGTTATACCAGCCAAGTTACCATCGGATATCCCTAAACTCGATGGAAAAGCAGGAGAGGACCCGAATAATCACTTCATGACTTTTCACCTCTGGTGTTCATCCAACTCGTTGATGGATGACTCTATTCGTTTACGTCTTTTTCAACAAAACCTCATAGGTTCTGTTGCGAAGTGGTATATCGCATTACCATGAGGTTTCTTCGCTGACTTCAACACCCTAGCCATGGATTTTCTCACCCACTACCAGTTACCGATCTGTTATGAAATGGGGACCGAGATTTTGAGTTCTTTCAAACAAAATAAAGCCACTCATATCTCCGATCACATTCATGAGTGGCGATGAAGATGACGTCTCATTAAACTTGAACTCCCCGATCAGTTGCTGGCAGAGTGGTTCACAAAATCATTTGTGAATGGCATTGGTCAAGACATCGCCATGGGTGGAGTAGTCACGAAAGAGTAGGCCATAATTCGTGCTCAATGCCTTGACCTCGTTTACTCACAAATGGGTACCCTTTACGACTTACTACCTGACTTACCTCATCCTTCCACTTCCTCCACTTCAACTACTCCAGCTTCTTCTCATGCAACCAACGGTGTGATTTTCACTTTCCAAGCCCAACCACATTCCGCCTCAAGCACCAACCCCAAACCTGCTTCTTCTAATGTTCAAAATGCTCCATCTCCGTCCCCTCCCACCGACAAGACTTCTGAGGTAAATGCAGTTCAATCAACCTCGGTCGGTAAAAACAAATCCAAAAAGGGAAGGGGTAGGAATAAAAAGGACAAAAATACTTCTCAAGCAGAGCGAACCAAAACTACACTTGTTGATGATCAGGATAAGAGAAAACCTCGATACCCTTGTCTTATCTATGGTGATAATCACTACACGAAGGATTGTCCACGACACGCCGAGGTCACTAAGTTCCTTCAAGGAGCCCCAAAACCACCTTCTTCGGTCGTTTTGTCTCAACCCTTCCCATCTCAACAACAGGCTCAGTTTGGTCATTCATGACCAACCCTCATATTCTACTACATCTTATGTATTGATGTGTACTGGCGATTCAAAGCATAACAACATTTCACTCACCACTCGAGCCAAAGATTATTCTCCCTCTAAAGAGAAGGTTGATGACTTACCTCCTTCATTGGTACAACCCTATCCCATGACTCCACCTACCAATGGTCCTCTTCATCTCGAACGACCGACCCTCGACACAGTTCTTCGACCCCCCCTAAAGGGCATCGTTCAGAAATCGGCTTTCAATTCTCATGCTCGTGCTTCCCAGAACTACAACATTGTTGAATATCTGGCCCAAGCACCTTCTGCAATGTCAGCCCTCAAATTCCTTCAGAGTTGTCCCACACAACGGAAGGCGTTGTTGAAATCTATTGGTGGAATCAATCCGACAGATACAAATTTAATAATTTTTGACTTGGAAGATCACGTTCCAAGGTTATCCCCTCAACTCATGTTCCAGATTCAAGTGATTGTCTCTGACAAAAACATTTTTCGAACCATTATCGACGAGGGTACCTCGATGTGTGTCATGTCTCTTACTTGCTAGAAAGCCATTGGCTCTCCGTCTTTGAATGAATCCTAGAACACTCTCAAAGCCTTCAATGGCTTTGGTTTTAAGCCCTACGGTGTCCTTCCTTCGTTTCCCGTCACGTTAGAAGGAAAAACGGTCCAATTCGAAGTGGAAGTCTTTGACGCTCCCCTTGATTACAATCTTCTGCTTGGTCGCAGTTGGATCGATTCCATGCGTGCAGTTGTGTCGACCCTTTTTCATGTGGTACGTTTCTCACATCAAGGGAAAGCAGTCACCATCGACCAATTAGCCTTCTTTAACTCTGACACCCGTACTGGAAACGTCCCGTTCATCGCTAAAACCCCACCGGGTTATGAGAACGTCGGTGCAGGTCTTCTCAAAGACTCTTCATTAATGGGTAATTTCCCCATTCCACCGCCTGATGTTCCCCACTCGTCCGTTGCTTCAATCAATATGATCTCCACCTCGATTCATGAAATTCTTGTGTCTCACGACCCATGGATAGTACCTGACCATGGAGATCATCTTCGTTATGGCGACGAAATGTCGTTAAGTCTGGTCGAATCCATCTATCAGGCCATTCAATTGGAAACCCTTTCTACCCCTTCTCTTGGTGAGTTATCTCCAGATCCTTTCCATGTCATTTTTCCCACAGATGAGATGATCATGTCTGTCATGGAGGACACCCCTTGGGACAATGGACATCATCGTTCCATCCTTTTCCTGGAGCAACATACCATTGAGAACTACCAACGGATATCAATCCCGTTGACCATTTTCGTCATCTCAATCGTTCCTGGGTTTGCACACGATGTGTTTTCCGAAGGGAACTTAAGAAATATCTCTCCCACTATTCCCCTCGACATATCCATCAAACCTGGAATCGTAAAAAATGTCCATATCAGAGCTTTGTGTTCCCCTGACGAGATTGTCACCTACACGTCCCTTTTTAAAGAGTTTTGTGACATCTTCGCCTGGAGCTACGAAGAAATGTCGAGTATTGACCCCGCCATTGTGATACATGAGATCAAGACATACCCCGACGCTAAACCCGTCAGGCAGCGCCTTCGTCCCGTTCACCCATGTAAAGCGACTGCTATCAAGCTCAAAGTCAAGAAACTTCTCAAAGCTAGCTTTATTTACCCGGTGGCCCTCACTGACTAGGTTTCCAATCTTATCCCGATTGACAAGAAACAAGGTACAATTCGTGTATGTGTTGATTATAGGGATATCAACAAAGCTTGTCCCAAAGACAACTTTCCTACCCCCTTTGTCGATTAGATTGTCGACGATTGCGCCGGAAGTGAAATCTTCTCTCTGATGGATGGTTTCTCTGGGTATGATCAAATCAACATTGTTCTCGAGGATCAACATAAGACTGCTTTCATTTGTCCTTGGGGCAATTTTGCCTATCGGAAACTCCCTTTCGGTCTCAATAATGCTGGCGCAACTTTTCAACGCACTATGTCTTATGCTTTCCATGATATCAAGCACATCGTTCAACCATATCTGGACGATTTACCTGCTCATTCAATGCGTCGAGTTGCTCATCCAACCCACCTCCGAGCCATTTTCGTCCACTGTCGGTTTTACCATATATGTTTGAATCCTCATAAGTGTGTTTTCTGCGTGGAATCTGGCCACCTTCTAGGTTTTATCGTTTCGTGTCAAGGAATCCGGGTGGATCCTTTAAAGGTTGAGGCGATCCTAAATCTCCCTCCTCCTTCTACACTTCGCCAGTTACAAAGTTTGCAAGGGAAAGCAAACTTTCTTTGTCGTTTTATCCCATATTACACCGAGATAACTCGTGGATTTACGCGGCTACTAAAAAAGGGGTCTGATTTCGTATGGGATACCATCACCAACAATGCTTTCGAAGCTTTGAAATTGTCCCTAACACGTGCTCCACTTCTCTTTCCCCCCGATTACAGTCGCAATTATTTCCTTTACCTTGCTGCCTTGGATTACACCATTGGTATGGTTCTTGTCCAAGAGGATGATGCTAACGATGAACATGTTATCTACTACTTGAGTCGGAATCTAATGCCTACCGAAATCAAGTATTTACATGTCGAAAAACTGGCCTTGGCTGCTGTCCAAGCCATCCAATGCTTCCGACACTATATCCTCTCGCGCAAGACTATAGTGATTTCTAACTGCAACCCTATGCAACACATTCTCACACGTCAATTGCTAGGGGGAAAATACTCCAAATGGATTGTGATACTCTAGGAGTTTGACTTGGTATTTGAATGCGCCAAGTCTAAGAAGTCCTTAGTGTTTGTCGAGTTGATATGTGACTTTCCCTATTCTGAAACGGAAAATGTAGCAGCTGATTCATTACCTAATGAATCCCTTTTCCTCATCAACATGAATGATCTTTGGTATGGTGATATCATTATATATCTCCAAACCCAGAATTTATGGCCAACTTTGTCCAGTACTGACTGACGTCGAATACGATACCAAGCTCGTCAATATATTATCCTCAGGGATACTCTTTATCGTCAGGGGATTGACTCTGTTTTTCGACGCTGCCTTACATTCGACGAGGCTGAGAGAGATCTGAATGACTTCCATTCTGGAGCCTGTGGTGGTCATATGTCTTGGTACGCTACTGCCCAGAAGATCTTGCGAGCAGGGTATTTTTGGCCTTCTTTATTTAATGCCTGCATCATCGCCGTTCAAAAATGTCATGCTTTCCAGACCTATAATAAAAAAATACGGTCACATCCTGCTCCTCTTCACCCTGTGGTCTCCGTTGGTCCCTTTGCGAAATGGGGCATCGATTTCATGACATGTCACCCTCACTCGGCCGGGGGGCATGGATACATTATTGTAGCCGTCGATTACTTTACGAGATGGGCTGAGGCGATGCTAACATTTGACAACACTGGAAAGACCACAACATTATTCATTTTTAATCACATCATAGCTCATTTTGGTGTCCCTCGGGCTATCGTCATTGATCACGGTAGCCACTTTCGAAACTTCATGATGTCCGAACTTACTGAAAAGTTGGGTCTTTGCCATGAAAACTCAACGCCCTATTACCCACAAGCCAACGACCAAGTCGAAGCAATTAACAAAGTTCTCATAACTATGCTCCAACGAATGATAGGGATTCACAAAACAAGTTGTAACACCATGTTGTTTTCGGCATTGTGGGCTTATCGGACATCCGTCAAGTCCACTACTAGGTTTACACCTTTCCGGTTAGTCTATGGTTTGGAAGCCATTCTCCCGATTGAATGCGAGATACCCTCTTTAAAACTAGTTGTTGAACTCCTACCAAACACTTCTGCTGAGGAAGAATGTCTATTGTATCTTATGCTACCCTAGTCAAATAAACTCAGAAAAAACGTGTCAAGGCCCAATACGACAAACATGTCAAGCCTCACATTTTCTCCGAAGGAGATCTCGTTCTCCTCTATAAACAAGATCGAGATGTGCTAGGAGATAGAAAATTTGAAGCCATGTGGCAAGGTCCTTATATCGTTAGACGAGTTTTGGAAAAAGGAGATTATGAGTTAGTAGATTACGATGGTATCCCTTTAAGTGAACCCAGAAATGGGTTGTACTTGAAGAAGTACTATGCATAAGATCACTTGTGCACGAGTACTTGTATTTTTATTGTATCATAATTTTTGTGTGTTACTGTAGCTTGCTTTTGTGATCTGGTCTCTGCCCTTATGTGATGTTGTGTTTGATTTCCAGATGTCAGAGTCTTCTCTACCCTACATTGGCTTCGCTAATGGCGCTAGCCGTAGTACTTAGAACCTTTCTTCCACTGCATGGGCAATTTATGCCCCTACAAATGAACTTATCTCCTTACGAGGTGTGTGTCTCGGTCGTGCGACCAATAATATTACAGAGTATAGAACCGTTATCAAATTGTTGATTGATGCTATCTCACTCGAAATCCATCATTTGGTTATGCGACTCAATTCACAGCTTGTAGTACTATAGTTAAGTAATGTCTATACTATTCGAAGTCCTACTTTGTTATGGGTCTATTTGCGAATTCGCCTCTTGGAACATTATTTTGATTATATTGAATATCAACATATTCGTAGATGTCTAAATACATTAACTGATGCATTGACTAACTATGTATTAGACAAACATTTGGATCATTTATAAATCAATCACATCAATTTTCACTTAACACAAGATAAACTGGTAGAAGCCGTTTGTATATATAACGATCAAAAGAGTTTTTTACAAAAAAGTTCTGTCCGAGGACCAAAATGTCAAAATGTGAAGCTCATAGCTTCTACAAAGTGACGTAATGTATGACATTCATGGTAACACACGACTGTCCGGGAAACCCTACGGAGTAGTCGACCAATGGACTCTGACACTCCTACTGTATGACGCTGATAACGTCGTGGAACCTCTTCAAGAGGCATGTCTGGAATATCTATTGTCAAACCCTCCAGGTTTTGTTCCACCACTTCATAATCCTCGGCGTCCCATCGTAGCACTGGCGCCACCTCTCCTCGCCGCTGAATAGGAGAAGTACTAGGAGGTCGGTAAGGTCCCACATCTGTGTCATTAAAAATGATTTTGTATTTAGTCCTTGGACGAACATATAAAAACATTTACATATGATAAAATTCACAAAAACATTTAAAAAGGAAAAAATGTGTACTTCTTACCAAGTTCCCCCCACTGAGCACCCTTGGGCAGGGCCAAGTCAGGATCTCCTTTGAAATCCAACCTGACATAATCATAATCATCGACCATCAACATTTGTGGTCGCAACCAGTCGAAGAAGGTATCATCATATCTGATAATTGGTCTAGCTACGTGTCGGGCCATGAGCTGACACCATCTCAGCATTCTTGGATCTGTTGGAGCCGGTAAATTCCAATCAACCTACAGCCTCAGTAATGGAACCCTCTCGAAAAAGAAGGACACCAAAAAATATCCGTACCCAAATTGCTTTAGGTCGCCTCGCCTGCATTTGGTCAACTTCCTTTTTATGCTACGAAGTACAGCATCTGCCCAGTTAAAAACCCGAGGCTCGGTACACTCTATGGCATACTGAAAGTAACTCTGGAGTGCCATGTGAGGAGTGGAGCTCCCAGCCATCCAAGCAATGGTAAACAAGATAGTACAGAGGGTCAAATCCCGTACTCCCCAAATAACTACTTTCCCTCTCTTCCTCTCTGCCTTGGGAACACAGTGTAAGCGACAGTACTCACTCATGGGCAGCCCACCACCTCTGCTACCAGTCAGGCTCACGTGGTACCCACACCGTGACAGTCCTGTCAAGAAGTAAATGTCCTCAATATCCAAGGACAATGTGTGGACCCCTACATGGAGTAATTGTTGCTCGAGATCCCACATATGCACAAGGTACTCCAATAATCTGACTTGGGCCCTCATGCCCGGGATACGAAAGTACTTCAGAAGACCACAGTTTCTTAAAGCGACAATGGTGGGTGGATGATTTCCGGAAATGGCATTATTTTCTTCGTGCTCCCTTTCACTCCATTCCAGAACCATTGTGATGGCCAAATACCTGCATAAGAAGCACAAGAAGAAGATTAATAACTCTATTCATGAATTGGTATCTTTTCATTGGGCAAATTTTAGAAACAAATTTATACTTTGCGGTTCTTGCAGGTGCCCTTTAGGCACAGTGAGAGGTTCTCGCAGGCTACTGTGGGATCACCTACGAGAATGAACCATTCTCGCAGGTCCCGTGTATCTCACCTACGATAATGGTTGAGCGCCATAATAAACCCAAAAACAAACTCAAAATGATACTTTTTATCCATAATAAACCCTAAAACAAACTCAAAATGAAAAATTAAACCATGAAAGAGTAGAGGAAAAAGTGCCTACCTCACTGCCGCTGATGGTTCATCGAATGGATGCTCGTAACTCTCGCAATCTGACGCCGAATTTCGAGGGTAAAAGAGGGGTTTTTGGGCTCAAATAGTGGTAAAGTGAAAATGATATGGTAAAAAGAGTTTTTACTTCTTTATATTAACTTTTACCATGTCATTGAATTTTTATAATTATTTATTTATTAAAACCTAATCCCTAATGCCCTTTTGAGTGTAACTTTTGCAGGCCTAACGACTTCGATGTCATGTACGGGGATGCAGACATATTTTTTCTTCTTCATCGCATGTTTTGTTTGTTTTTTATTGTTTTTGTATAAAACCTTGAGCTGGGTCTTTGTCCGTTCTCACGCTTGAAAATACCTGAGAACGCGATCAAGCATACTTTTATCACTTTTTCGGGCTCAACAAGGTTATACGAAAAAGGAACCCCCCTAGAGTCTTCTTTAAGCTCTTTTCAGACTCTCTAAATATGAAAAGATAGACAAGCGACCTTGCTATTTTCACGCTCGATAAAGTATTTGAAGAAAGCATCTGGTGAGTGATAATTTATCTCTTTTTCGATCTCATCAGACTATTTTACGAAAAAGGAACTGAGAGAGTTCTCTTTTAAGTGTTTTTCCAGACTCTATAATCATGAAAAACCTTCGAGTTTTCTATCTTTGGACTCGTTAAACAAACATCGACAGAACCGTAATGGGACCGAACCACTCCTTCTTAGGGTTCGTTAAACATACTCCGAAGGACTTATCTGAAGGATAAGCTTATATCAACAAGAATATGTTATCCTCCTCAATCTTGCGTAAAAATAAAGAGGTACTCGCCAGAAATGGTGGGGGGAAATTTGGGAAAGGGATATGTTATCATCTTCATATTAATTGGTAGTAAGTGTCGCTCTTGAAAATGACACCCCCTATTCATTATTTGAAGCCGATTTGGGAAATCCATTTGTCTCTCATTCGTTTTGCTACAAGGTCGTATCCTGAGTCTTCTTTGAGTCAATGCTGCCAAATCATTGGTCGTGTCATTCATATGTTCAAGAGAAGTTAATCTGAAACCTTTATTGAGTCGACGATCTGTAGTTGTCCATTCTTTTCATGTCAGCCTTCCCTATGTCCAGTCCAACTTACATCATACTCTGTTTCACCTTCAAAATCTGTTACTCATTTCATGTCATTGATGAAGGATACATCAAGGCCCTCCTATGACGAGTTTTGTTCCATCGACTTCAGCTCATTATTTGGAAGAAAGACTTAGAAATTCTTTAGTACCTTGGAACTTGCATGCCTCAATGGCAGGTTTTCTCTCTTTCGACAGTGGGTTTACATCATTGACCCCTGATCGAAAGATTTCGTCGAATGTTCGACCTCAACTCATTCATTCACATTCGATGGATTGTACTAGTGTACCTTGGGAGTCATTGACATTAATGGTGATTTCCCTCGCACTTGTTAACGGTTTCATCAATGACTTGTAATCAAGTGGTTTCTACCATGTTTGACTTCAACACATGTAATCACATGGTTAGATTCGTACTTTTGGGCAACAAAATTGAAGACCCTGGATATCATCTCTTTGTCTAGGTTGCGATGGAATATGTATAATCTGCGACACATAGATCCACTTTGTATGTCTCGTGGCTATGTCGTCTCAATTTGAATTTTCTCGCATAGATCTACAGTGTATTCCTGGTGGCTATGCTATATTTTGACGGCATGGATCCACAGTGTATGCTTGGTGGCCATGACCTATGCTTATAATGTCATCCGTCTGTGATCTGAGTATGGGAATGCCTACCTCAGAGTTAATATGATATTCTGCAGATGTTTGGTTGTTCGTAGGTTTCCGATTAGGTGCGCTCCTGGTTTCCGACACACACATGCAGTTTACAAAGTCTTTCGGCTGTCACTGGGTTCGGCCTCATACTTTTGGGGGCATTCTGTTACCCATGATTTTGGTCAATCTCAATGGTGTATTGATGATGGTGTACTCAAGCTCCTCATAAGAACTTTCTCCTGAGAAAAGTGGCATTCATCTCTTCCCAGAAAACATACTTTTGAAGAGAGTTCGTAGGTTGCTAATATACTAGGGTGCGAGAATGACCCATTCTCACAGGCTGCCTTCAGCTAGGGTGTGAACTTCTCGCACTGTGCTACAAATCTAGGGTGCGAAATTGTTCTAAATCTTGGAAAATGATGAAGTCTCGATGGTTCTAGAAGGGAATCTTCTAGAAGAATGGGTTGGCATTTATATGGTTATCCTTTTATTGGTTTCCTTGATATTGTGGGATCATTCTTATCCAAGTAACCATCTCATTCTTTCCTATATATTGATGGAATTCTCATGGAAAAGGTTAAGCAAGATTCATTGGAGAATTGGTGAAAGAATTGT
>JZKD02S2160939.1:380698-412270 GCA_000966675.3 Picea glauca
AAATCTACCTCCTTTAGAAGACTATTTACCAAGACTTCTCCAGATATTATCTTCCTACAAGAAATGTTGGTTGATGGCCAGAAATCCAAGACTTTTTTGAACAATTTCCACCCCACCTGGCATACCTATGTTGCTAGCTATTTAGGTACTTCTGGGGGACTGGAATTTACTTGGGATCCTCCAAAAAATTTTAAGCTCCTTATATTTGTTGTGGTGGTATCCTTCTGACAGGTACCTGTCTATGAAACAATCCACAGATCACACTTCTTAACGTATATGGACCCTGTACTGACAGAAAACTATTTTGGGATAAGGTTGTGGCAAAGGGACTACTTGACTACACAAATTTGATAGTAGTTAGGGACTTGAACCTCACTACAATTTTTGGGGAAGTGTGGGGTGACTTGGCATCTGAGGATCCTCTAGCTGGCTATTTCAATACACTGTTTCAAGCTCATGCAATGGTAGACTTACCTCCAGATGATTTAGTACCTACTTGGCGCAATGGTCGTTCTGGATTAGAGGCAATTTCAAAATGACTAGGCTGGGTTCTTATCTTAGAAGATATATATACTTTCGATGGAAGGATTAGATCCTAGGTTGATTATCCATTTTTGTCGGATCATGCTCCGATCCTTATGCAATTTGACTCTTCTCCATTATCGAAGGCATATCCTTTTAAGTTTAATTTGAGTTGGTTGCATGAGACATAATTCAACTCTATTTTCAAGGAAGTCTAGAAAGATACCATATATTTGACCGAGCTGGGGATTCAAAAACATTTTGTTTGGAAATTAAAGACATTAAAACTACGTATCAAGCATTGGGCAAAAACCCACAGAAAAAAAAAAAAAAAAAAAAAAAAATACTTAGATTGAAAGAGCTAGAGATTGATTTATAGGCCCTTCTACAAGAAAACACACAGGATGGGGGGCTCTGAGGCAGGGATAACACCTTGAAACTACTTGAAACTAAACGTAACCAGAGCTTCCTGGAAGAAGAATCTCTATGGAGACAATGGAGCAGGGCAATCTGAATAAAATGTGGCGATCAAAATTCAAAATTATTTCATTGTTTTGCGAGATCGTGTAGAAACAAAAAACACATTTTCAAAATTATAGATGAGTCTGGCTTCATCAACAGTGGACAACAAACACTGAAGTCAGCAGCTACAAACTATTTCAAATACTTCTATGGGGTGATTGAACACAATAATATTAATGATCCAGTCCTTGTTGTCAATCTCTTCCAATGTTCGGTCATAGTGGAGGACTCCAACCATTTGGATAGCCCCTATACATTACAGGAAGTTTGGGAGGTTCTAAAATCATTCACCAAAGATAGAATTCCAGGCCTCGATGACTAGACTATAGAATTCTTTTTACATTTCTTTGAGTTAGTTGAGGTTGAACTTCTGGAACTGGTGGAAGATTCCAGGATTAGAGGAAAAGTGGTTGTCTCATTGAACTCGACATTCCTGACACTAATTCAAAAAGAAAACAATCCCACATCCTTTGACAATTATAGACCGATTGTACTCTACAACCTGTACTACAAATTGATCTCAAAAATCATTGGAAATAGGATAAATCCCATCCTATCGAGGACTATGTTGGGTGAACAACTAGGATTTTTAAAGGGAAGACATATTTTAGACGCCATTGGAACAGCCCAGGAATTCTTGCACAGTATAAAGATAAGAAATACAAAGGCACTTATTTTGAAACTAGATCTAAAGAAATCCTTTGACTACATTGATTGGGATTTCCTTCGATTGATCTTGACTCAATCAAGTTTCAATCAACTTTCAATAAAGTGGATCATGAGTTGTGTGACAAATGCTAACTCTTTTTCCCTGGATAATGGTGAAACTTATCCTTTCTTTCACAGTGGCAGAGGACTGAGGCATAGTTTCCCTCTCTCTACACTATTGTTCATCTTGGTCATGGAAGGTTTAAGCCTGCTTCTTAAAAAAGGTCAAGTAGAAGGAAAGATGACGGGGTTAAAAGTTTCCAGGATCATTAAGATTTTACACATTTGTTTTGTTGATGATGTCTTAATCATGACCAACGAATCATTACAGGAATGGAAAGAAATAAAAGACATTTTGAATACCTTTTGTAGTGCCTTGGGATTGTTGATAAATTGGACAAAGTTGACTTTCCACTATCCCAATTTACATGTGCATTCCTTGGAGCTACTAAAAAAACTCTTTCCATATAACTTTGTGCACCTTTATGAAGTATTTAAGTACCTTGGTTATTTTATTAAAGTTGACTCATATAAGGAAACAGATTAGAACTGACTTGTTGAAAAGGTGGAGAAAAGAATTGGTCACTAGTGAAATAGATGGCTCACCTTAGGAGGTCGTTATACTCTCATCAAAGAAGTTTTAGAAGGACAACCATTTTATTGGATGGCATTAGTAGCCATACCAATCTCAGTTTTAGACAAGATAAGGAAATTAACCTACAATTTTCTTTGGACTGGCAGTACTGATTATACACGTCTACATCTATGCAACTGGGAATCATTGGCCAAACCAAAAAATAAGGGTGGTTGGGGGATCAGAAATATCTTTCATTTTAACAAAGCACTGGCTACAAATTCCCTCTAGCGTGTGTTGAAAAAAGAAAGAATATGGCACTCTATTATAAAATATAAATATATTCCCCATTGTTCGGTGGCCACTTGGTTTATGAAATCTTCTACCACAGTGAGAGAGACCTCTCAGATTTGGAGAAACCTGGTAAAATTGGTAAAATTGATCACCCATTGGATTTGTTGGATTCCGGGTTTAGGACACTCAGTTATCCTTGGCAAGGATTGTATCTTACGATTGAACAAGTCCTCTTACTTATGTCCACAACTTATTACTCAGTTAAATTCAAAAAACATCAGATACCTTTTTCAAGCAAGAGGAAATGCTAGGACTGGGATTCTTTCAGACTGTTGGAAAACTAGCGATGAGATCAGACTTCCAGCTGAAATCGTAGCGGAGTGAGAATATTTCTGCAAGGAACTATTGATATCTGGTATACATCTTCAAGTTAAAGATGATGAGCTCATGTGGACATGGGGTGACAAATCGGGTCTCTTATCAGTCAAAAATGTCTACTCAGGAATATCCAACACCGTCTGGCATCACAATATAGGTGGTTGGAGAAGAAAAATGTGGTCCTAGAACATAACTCAAAATATCATATTATTCACTTGGCTTACAATTGAAAACAAAATACATACTTGGGATACACTGCAAAGAAAAGGTTGGGTTGGACATAGTATTTTCCATCTGTGTAACAGGGATGAAGAGATAGTGGTGGATCTTTTTATTAAGTGTCCCTTCACTAGAAAAGTATGGGACATAATATTTATTGATCATAGCATAAACATTGCTTGGGAAGGGAACACTTTATTGCTTGTTATGAAACCTGGACCAAAAGGGAACATATCTATCGAACCCTTCCACCTCTAGTTTGTTGGTTTATGTGGCTAGAAAGAAATAGAAAAGTCTTTGAAAATGGGATTACATCTACAAGCACAGTTGTCTACAAAACTATAGGTATGCTTACAAACTGGACAACCCTGCATCCAAGAAAAGAGGTAATCAAGAACAAAGTTAAGAAACACAGCCCATAGGATATGCCTACAGGTTGGTTTGATGGAGAAGCGTAGTCTAATGACCTCTAGAGTGGATCAGGGGGCTTGATAAGTATTTCAAATAATTCTCTCTATATATGGAACTTCAACTGTGGCCCAGGTACCAACACCCGGACTGAATTATTGGGAGTTTGGGCTACTCTCCACTTGGAAACTAGATTAAACATTGAAGTACTTCAAATCTTTGGGGACTCCAGAATTGTTATAGATTGGTTAAATAATAGTGGAAAACTCTAGGTAATTTCTCTTTTGGGATGGAAGGATAGAATCAGAGAGATACAATCCACCTTCAGGAAGATCGGCTTCAATTATACATACTGAGAGCACAACAAGGAAGTAGACTTACCTTCAAAGGATTCCCTCCAAAAACAAGCTGGTATAATCACTTTCAATTACTGGGTTGATGGACATAAGGATCCTCTTCATATTCTAAATCTATATTAGTTCTTACTCATATACAGTACTTAGTTTTCTATCCTTGTTATGGGAATTATTGGTAAATGCAAACATAAACATATCTCCCTAGATCCACCTAGATCTAGAACAAAACATAACAGAATATGACGCTTTCCCTAAGCTCTAACCATTGAGTTTACTGTTTAACAAGAGATGGGAAACATACCGTTTAAATATCGATTCGTCTTGTCATTTTCATCCTAGCTCCACCTTGGTGCTCCTGTGATATTGAATCTACAAGGGAACACAAGCCAACCAAAGTGAAAGAAATATAATATACTCAACAAGAACCTATGTATGTGATCAAGGAATCATACAATAAAATAAAGACAATTTTATGGGAAAGAAATATATTATTGTATTAAAAATATGAAAAGGAGAATACAACCGAGGCCTTGATGTTGTAAGGTCCCTTACAATAGTCACTTTCTTCCCACACACTTCTTATCCACATATTCTATGAATGTAGATCTGATAGCTACTAACAATTATTATTCAATCAAGCTATAGCCAACTTTTTCAAGCTAATTTCCCAAGCTACAAAACAAATAACTTTCCCCATGAGAGATCCTCTCCTTTTATAATATGAAGAGGATAAGGTGAGGAGGTTAGGATGATCCCAATAAATCATACAAGCTAGTAAGATCCAAACCGATTGGAGGCCACCTCACCATAGAAGCTTCTCCTTCTAGAAGCATCGAGAAGATGCTTGTTTTTCCCACATAGGAAAATCGTCGCACACCTAGAACTGAGTAGAGTTCGACAACGTCGCAAGCTAAGTTTAGTGTAGCATGAGATTATCTGGGATATTCACACCCCTATAACTGGACAGGGTACGACGATCCTCCTTAATAGGGTTTTTACAAAGGAAAATAACACTTCTTCTCTTAGGAAACGTTCTTCTCCCTTCTTTCTTCAGTAATTCAGGCCACTGACCCTTCTAAAGACAAATGATAGGTTTACATCATTAACGATCATAAGAGTGATGAAAATAATGTGTAACATAGAGCCCCCCAAAGTATGAAGTTAGAACAAAGTGGTAGCTAAAATACTTTTTCGAGTGTGTGTAGGGAACACATAATATGTTGGTCAGAAACCTGCCAACAAACAAGGAAATACATTAAAATAATATATCATTGAGGTAGGCATTCCCATACTCAGAATACAAATGACTCAAAGCATAAATGACGACATGAAAGTATCCATGTCAAGTAATAAAGTTCAACCAAACATACACTGTGGATCCATGCCATTATGACTCAAATCTGAACATAGCCACCAAAAATACACTATGGATCTATGTGTTAAAGACTTCAAATTTGAACATAGCCATGTGACATACACTGTGGATCTATGCAATAGTACAATCTAAATATACTCCAACACAACCTGAATCTGTTAGAAAAGATCCAGGGTCTTCATCTCCACCACTCTATAGTATGAATCTAACCATGTGAATACATGTGCTAAAGTCGAACATGGTAGAAACCACTTGATTACCAGTCATTAATGAATATTGTTAACAAGTGCGAGGGAAATCACCATTAATGTCAATGACTCCCAAGTTACTCTACTACAATCCAACGAATGTGAATTAATGAGCTGAAGTCGAACACTCGATGGAATTTCCCGATTAGGGGTCAATAATGAAAACCCATTGTTAAAAGTGAGGAAACCCGCCATTGAGGCATGCAAGTTATAAGGTTCCAATTAGTTTCTAAGTCTAATTCCTGGATAATGAGTTGAAGTCGATAGGAAAAGAACTGTCACAGGAGGGCCTTAATCTATCCCCCATCAATGACACGAAACGGGTAAAACAATTTGAGGTAGATCAATGTAACAAGTGATTCAGGACTGACTCAGGGATGGTTGATGCAATAGAAGACTTAAGGACTATAGAAATGGTCGACGCAATAGAAGGCTTTTCGGGTTGAACTTCTCTTTGAACATATTGACGACACAACAATTGTCTTGGCAACACTAACTCAACAACAAGTATCACAGACCAAAATGTAATCTTATAAAGGACTATGATCAAGATACAAGCGTATTTTACAACCTAGACACAAAGCGAGTGAAAGGATGTCATGTTCAAAAGTGAATCTTCCATAGAATACAGGTTTCTATACATTTCTTTCCCAAAATTTTCCCCACCATTTCTACCGAGTACCTCTTTATTTTTACACAAGCTTGAGGAGGATAACATATGCTTGAACTGTAAGCTCATCCTTCGGATGAGTCCTTAAGATTATTTTTAACAAACCCTAGGAAGGAGTGGTTCGGTCCCATATGGGTCTTTCGATGTTTGTTTTATGAGTCCAAAAAAAGAAAAGTCACGTGTTTTTCATGTTTAGAGAGTCTGAAAAACACTTAAAGAAAACTCCAAAATGTTCTTTTTCGTAAAGTATTTTGATGAGACCGAAAAAGAGATAAAATAATGCTCAACAGACGTTTTCTTTAAATACTTTAACGAGCGTGAAAAGAACAAGGTCGCTCGACAATCTTTTCATGTTTAGAGAGTCTGAAAAGAGCTTAAAGGGAACTCCAGGGTGTTTCCTTTTTCATATAACCTTTACAAGTCCTAAAACATGATAAAAGTTGACTCGGTTGCATTCTCATGTATTTACAAGCATGAGAAAGAAAAAATACTAAGCTCAAGATTGTTTTCATTTTTACGCAAGCTTAAAACAAAACAAAACTATGCTTGGGATAGATTTTATTTTTTCACAAACTTAAAAAATAAACAAAACTATGCTTGGACCTGGTTTCACTTTTACATGAGCGTGAACCATAGGAAACTATGCTTGAGGTAGGTGGTTTCATTTTTACAAAAGCTTGAACCAAAGTAAAAACTATACTTGCAACTTCCCAACACATGGTTCACAAATTCTCATGATTGGTACTTAGTCCCCAGCTTAAGAAACTAGTGGCTCAACTTCAATGTGAATTCCAGAGGCTGGAAGCATTTCTCCCCAAGCTTCGTCTCATCCAAAGGAACAAGTGGATGAAATGAAGCTTCAAATACTAGACGAAGAACTTGACTCAACTAGAGAGGGGGAAAAATCTGTTTTATTTTTTAATGAGCTTGACAAAGGAATAAGAACTATGCTCGAGAATCCAGGTTCAATCCCCAGACCTCTGTTTCATTTTTTAATGAGCTTGACATAGAAACAAGAACTATGCTCACAACTGGTTTCATTTTTTAACGAGCTTGAAATAAGAAAATCATGCTCAAATCTCTCTTCTTGATCATGGCTTCCAAGAGGACAATGCTCTGTAAGGACACCATGTCAAGGGACAAAACTCAATCATGGCCTCCAAGAGATCTTCACTTGATGGAAGAAACACACTCTCGAAGGAACACATGTCAAGGGCCGTGATATGGGTAAGGAGATCAGTCTCCAATATCCCTACCGAAGAGATGACCATGTCAACTACCAGATCCAAGTCACAAGAGACTGAGCTTACAGTGAGAGGCTCATCTTCATCGACAACTGAAGGCATGGGAGACAACACCACATAATTGACCTATGGAGGGGGCGATATCGTCTGCATATATGAACCGTTTAGGGAAGTCATTGAATTGATGGTCAAGTCCAGACCAACAAACAAAAGTTGATCAATAGCCACAATTCTTCCATCATGAGGGAAATATATCCCACGAAAAAGATTGGACACGATATCTTTCATGGCATAGACATAATCTCACCCAAGTATTAAATTGAAATCCAAGGGGTCTTGGACTACCATGACGTCAATAAATATAGTTTTCCCTCCCAAAGTTACAGGAAACGAGGGAAGGATCCCTAAAGGGTGATTGGTTCTACTGTTAAAAGATAACAGATTCTGTGTAACCAACGGAAGTTGAGGATAACCCAAAGCTTTCCAAGCAATAGAGGACAAAATACTAACAGACAAACCTTGATCTATCAATGTTTGAGGAATGTCTCGACCACAAAATTGTATTGTAATCTTGAAAGAAATGTGAGAGGGAAGACGAGGTCCAGTTAGCACACCCCAATTAAAAAGGATGGCCTCATTACTTGGAGGGGGTTCTATGGGAGAAGGAGTAATGCCCCCTAGCACGGTAATGTATGTATCAATAAGAAAAACTTGAGCAACATCAGTTTCACTCTCTAGAGGGAGAGTAGGATCGATCGATGACGAGATCAGATCGACCACTTGGGTTTCATTCTCCAAGGGGAGAATGGGGTCGACTGGTAGAAACAGATCGACTGCTTGGGTTGCACTCTCTAACAGGAAAGTGGGATCAACCGAAGATGGGCTCGGATCGACCACTTTGTCAACTGGTTCAACTAAGGACGTGACCAAATTGACTACATGATCAACCGAACTGACCGATGAAGGGACCGGATTGATCATTCCATCAACTACAGGTGGGTCGAGAGTAAGCTTATGATAAGCAACTGGAAGTTGAGGTTTTGAAATATTCATTTCTTCCATTAATTTTGACGCTTCGTCCATACGAGGGAAAAGGTGAGTTTTATGACTCCCTTTGCATAACATACATGGGAACTTTACCCTACTTTTCTTCTTCCCAACGGTATCTTGACTAGTTGATGGGAGGTCATCAGCATGTTGTTAAGCGGATGACGACATGGGTTGGTGAGGGTGTGTAGACCATGATTCTATAACCTTGGATAGACTAGGAAAATCCTTAAGAAGATGGATAGCCTTACAAAGCCTGCAAGGGTACTTTGGCTTACGAGTTGTTTGGGTGATCTTGTTAGCATCAACACTCCCAGCATGATAAAGAGCAACTGGTTTCTTTCCAACATGTTCAACAACGGTTGGAAGTTTGGACCCTTTTTTATTTTTCTTCTTCTTATTCCTCCTTTTCTTCTTCTTCTTATCAACTGGGTTACTAGTTGCAGATCTTTCACTCACCAAAGAAGATGAAATGGAAGAAGACCTTGCAAGTGAAGAAGGCGAAGAAGATATTAGTGGTGAAGAAGGTGAAGGATCAACATGAGGTTGATGTTCTTGGGGGAAAGTGCTTACAACCGAAGCACTAGATGCATTCGAGATTACCTGAGTGGAAAACAACCATACTGGTAATCCAATTGTGAGACCTGGAAGGCTCAAAGTAATGATATAAGGAGGACCAACGTTTTCGTAAGAAGGAAAAACAAAAGGATCCCCCAGAGCAGGGGTGGCTTGAATGGTCATTCCAGGAACTGACGCCATTAAAAATATATCCAACTTAAGGCCTACAAGGGAAAACAAACAACACACGCTAAAAATCTAGTAAGCAAGCAAGCAAACAAAACCTTCTCACAATGAACGCATTAGTTGGTGATGAAATCCAACATCGTGGGAACAATGTAATAAGGTGTTGAGATAGAGAGGGTGGAAAAGTTACATTGATGACTTGATTAACGGACTTACACTCTGGTGCAAGATCCCACACATAATTGTGGGTATACCCTCCAAGGAGCTCGAGTGACTTTGGACAACGTCGATTCTAGGTACTATGAAGACTTGCCCCTCCACTGTCACCTTATGTAAAGACCCTAAATTGATAGGCTACTAAGGTTACCAATTACAAAAATGATGCCTGGGAAAACAATAGACAGTCTGATCCACGCGAAAAGGCATGATATCTATCCTAAAATCAACTCGAGAATCTCCCACACATAATCATGGGTATACCCTCAAGTGACCCCCAATACTATGCGCAATATCTACACTAAAATCGACAAAGCAATGTGAGTAAATCTGCCATTTCTATTGTGACCTCATGATTGACCCTTGTGTTAGAAGGGCTTCCCAGGAAAAAATGTAGCAAGTGGATTTCACCACTCCCTAACGCAAGATTCTATGTTGTTTGTAGCTTTGGAAAATTATCTTTCACACCTATTCCAAAGCCCTACAACTAATATAATGTAGGTTTGCTACCAAAAAATATAAAAATGTCTAATCAATTTTTATAAGAGATTTATTTTTAAGGTTGTTATTACTCAAGAGGAAAATGGCATGGACTAAATGATGTTTTGATCGACTCTGAACAATGCAAAGAAATGAGAATGAAAATATTTCACTTCGATGAAAAATATATTACGAGAAGGGGAAAACGCTTATCATTCCCATATGCACAATGTCCCAAAATTTTAGTAAACTCATAAATATGAAGATCTTCAAGAAATGAGCCAAAGAGACTGTACACCAATACACAATTCAAGACCAAAAAATGCCAAAAACCATGCAATTTCGCTACTTCAAATGCAAGGATGCCCCCGATCTAATGCAAAGAAAGAAATAACTTTTTTTGTTTCAAAGATAGCTAAAAGAAAATTCAAAGCTGTCAAGCAGACTATAATCAGACTCAACAAATAACCCCAAAACCATATCTAAGATCTGGGCAAGAAAAAACCATAAAAAATAAAAAAACTTTCACAATCGTCGCAGGTTGTAGACTAACATAGACCGACGATCCTTGATCACCGCGGGCTAGAGAACAAATACAGTGTGATGATGTCGCACTATGTCAAATGGGTAAGGGGTGTCGATCCTAGATCGTCACACTGCCTCTCAAAGTAGGGTGCGACGATCAAAGAAAAAATGGAAAAAATAAAAAGAAAGAAGGCTTTTCCAATGAAGTTTAATAGTCAGAGAGTCAAATTGGATCTCCTAGTGACTCAGAAAACAGAACCCAAACAATCAAAGCAAGAAAACAATACAAACTAGGAAAAAAATTCTTTCCCCAGTATGGTCACCAATTTATTACGGGACTTATCAGTAAATGCGGACATAAACATATCTCCCTAGATCCACCTAGATTTAGAACAAAACAAAACAGAATATGACGCTTTCCCTAAGCTCTAACCATTGAGTTTACTATTTAACAAGAGATGGGCAACATATCGTTTAAATATCGCTTCCTCTTGTCGTTGTCGTTCTAGCTCCACCCTGGTTCTCCTGTGATATTGAATCTACAAGGGAACACAAGCCAACCAAAGTGAAAGAAATATAATATACTCAACGAGAACCTATGTATGTGATCAAGGAATCATACAATAAAATAAAGACAATTTTATGGGAAAGAAATATATTACTATATTAAAAATATGAAAAGGAGAATACAACCGAGGCCTTGATGTTGTAAGGTCCCTTCCAATAGTCCCTTGCTTCCCACACACTTCTGATTCATGGATTATGTGACTGTAGATCTGATAGCTACTCACAATTACTATTCAATCAAGCTATAGCCAACTTTTTCAAGCTATTTTCCCAAGCTACAAAACAACTAACTTTCCCCATGAGAGCTCCTCTCCTTTTATAAGCTGAAGAGGATAAAGTGAGGAGGTTAGGATGATCCCACTAAATCATAAAAGCGAGTAAGATACAAACCGATCGGAGGCCACCTCACCATAGAATCTTCTCCTTCTAGAAGCATCGAGAAGATGCTCGTTTTTCCCATGTATGAAAATCGTCGCACCCCTATAACTGTGCAAAGTGTGACGGCGTCGCAGGATAAGTTTAGTGAAGCATGCGATGATTTGGGATCATCGCACACCTATAATTGGACAGGGTGCGACGATCCTCCTTAATAGGGTTTTTACAAAGGAAAAGATCACTTCTTCTATCAGGAAAAGTTCTTCTCCCTTCTTTCTTCAGGAATTCAAGACATTGACCCTTCTAAAGACAAATGATAGGTTTACATCATTAATGGTCATAAGACTGACAGAAATAATGTGTAACAATCCTGGGAGTGAGAAGGTTGATACCTTATGCTTCTATTTTGTGGACATAATATTTCCAGTATAGAGACAGTCATAACTCTAGTTTTTTCTCTTTTATGTTTACCTTGGCTCACACAGTATTGACTCTTGTGTTAGCACTACTTTTGATCTTTCACACTTTTGAAGGATGAAAGAACAATGTAGGCGTTAGATATATTGACATTGAAATTTTTGGAAATGTAACCTTGCTAAGAGAATCAAATTATATTTTAATATAATTGAGAAAAAAATTTGTTGGAAAAAAAGAATAAACAAAAATGCACCTAATATCCATGTACACTTTGGATTCTTGAATTCAATTGATTTACTTTGGTCTTTAACTCAAATTTCCACTAATTCAATTTATTTTATTAATTCAATTGATTTTATTTGATCTTTAACTCAAATTTCTACCACATCCTACTCTTCACTTAAATGGAGAAATCAATTGCACACAAAATTTATTTTTCATTACGTATTCACACAATATAAACACATTTAGAAATTTGTTGTGAGATCCAACTTATTCTAAACTTGGAGAGAGAGGTTGAGAGAATATGTTGTGAGATCCAACAAATCCAAAACAATCGCTAACCAATTTTATTGTAAGCAATATCTCCAACACACCTCTCTATCGAAATCAAAACTAGAATTACTCAAATTCTATGTTAAGTCGTGAGATGCAGATGCCCATGACATGGTTTCAATTTCATTTCCTTGATATTTTTAAGAGCCTCATCATACTTCTTTTCTATATCCTCCCAAGTGAGTAAAAGAATAATATTAAATGCCCTCCGAGGGATGAAAGCAATCAACTTCACTTTACAATTTTTGGTAACGCGGCAATCAAATGTATAATCATTTAATTCAAATTTCTCTCTTACGTGCTCTTTAAAAAAACAACAAAAAATGGAGGGTTCGATTTCTTTTGCTTGTACAATAATGTTGGATAAAACCGTGAAACCTTGATCTAAGAAAAATCACCACGAAGTTAGAAAAGTTACGTAACATGAAATAAAACAAGGGGTCTTTGTCGAAGAAAGTACTAGATCAATGGAGGAAGTTATCACGCGATCAACCCAAATATATGCACTACTAAAGTAATAACCCTTGCACCAAACAAGGTCATTAAGATAGTAACCAATGAGACCACTAATCAAGCCACTCCACTAGCTTAACACATCTAAGTTACACATCTACCTTGCGATGTACTTGTCCATGCTTTCCCAACCAAAAATGGGTACCCACTTGAACCCAATTTCAATTTTTGGCCATTAGCCATCCAAAATCACCATAAATAAAATAAGCATCGCTTTCAAAAGAATGTCAATATATTATGAATTCATGCTTGTGTGTGGTTTTAAAAGGTAATGGAATATTCAAACATATGCCCATTTTTTTCTTAAGAATAATCACACAACAATGCATACAAAGATTCAACATAACAAAAAATTAAGGGTTACATTGTGAAACTATAAACCATCGAATGTGCATTATCTTTGGAAGAAATTGATCTAAGAATATATGTTTCATTAGAGTGATTCACCACCCAATCATAGACATCTAGTGTAGATACCACCCCCAAGTTGGGCTAAAAGGCCACTATGGTGGATAAACAAATTACAGATTTACAACTCACTCAACCCAACACATTGTTGATATCATGACTAATGAATTTGCTCACTACAACACACTCTAGGCACCTCATTCAACATTTAAATAACCATGAAAATCTCTTATCGCTTCCATGCACAATAAAACTTGGAAATTTGTAACGACCCCCATCGTTACGACAACATGCGACGCATAACCAGTGCAATATGTATTTTTTTTTGTAAACCAAGAAGGTAACAACGACAACAGTCAATCAATGCAACTTGACGACGAATCCAACGAATGCAATTCAGGCAACAGAAAAACATACGACCTAGCATACTAGCACATCAAGCAACATATGACAGTCAATCAGATGAAAAATAGAAATGACTACCCGCCCATCCTACCCTGCAAGGTTAGGAACTCCAGGACACATAAGCAACGCTCAAGCCCAGGTTCCCATCGATTTTGACCATTTAAGGTCTCAAGGCTAGCGACTATTTTGAGGAACAAGGAGGTGTCTAAATCCCGCCCAACACAAGCAATACCATGCCTACTGATCAAAGGCAACATCAATCAATCCAAATGTAACATTTTTAACGACACACTAGCTAGTAAACTCCCAACGAGCGGGAGACAAAAACATTAACTTTACAAAACAAGTACAACCTTTCTTAAAAAACAACATCATCCACATCGAGATGCGCATGACCCTAAGCCAAGCTTCATATGTGCTTATCGATCAATGCACGCAATGACCGAATCATAAGGTACCACGTCGCCACAATGTGACAAAGGCACTAGGGACCCATGCGCAAAAAAATACTTCTAAACCTTCAAACCAACATAAAATCCAACGTTCCTGAAATCCAATTGGCACTGACATACAATATACAACACCGTTAGATGAAGGCACTCTAAACAATCAAGCAAAGATGGATGCAGAGTGATTATATGTGACACATTTAAATTGACGCAATGACTAGATGTAATTCAGTAGTAATTTATTGTAATAAGGAATAAATCACAACATAAGTAGCCAACCACCATCTAAAAGTAAAGGCACCTAACCATCATCAAGCAACATTATACCTTCCATTCATTTAAAACCCATTTACATCATTCAAAAGAATAGAGCAACTTATAACTAATACGGGCAGGTTACAATTTTCATAAGCGGATTTTAATAACATCAATGAGTTCAAGGGTCCCTTAATTAGATCCATGTCGTAAAAAAAATTAAAAATATTAAGAGTATTAACGCAATAATCACAAATATACAATTAAAATTGCTACTATACAACTGAAACTATTGTGAGACGTAAATCACAACAACATAATTAAAATAATTAAAACTATTAGAAACGTTAACGCAATAATCACAATATTCAATTAAACTGTTGCTATACAACTGAAACTTTTATGATACGTAAAACACAACATCATAATTAAAATAATTAGAACAATTAAAAACGTTAACGCAATAGTCACAATATACAATTAAAACCGATGCAATACAATTGGATCTATTATGAGAAGTAAATCACAACGGCATAATTAACATTTAAAGCTATGCATAACAATCGTAATCAGGACAATCATATCTTTATCATAGGTTCAAATTCTGGCATTTAAACAACACGGTTACGTCCCCTTCAAGGATCTGGTAAAGGGCGAATAATTCCTGAGTTTAATTCGATATCAAATAACCGTTGCAATGCAGCCTCAGTCAATTGAATCGGGTTCAACTCCAACCACTAATTTTTATATCTACTTATGATATTTAGAACCTCAGAATAATTAAATGATATCTAACTTTGTATTTATTCACAGGGTATTAAAGGTTGGGTGCACTTGACCCCAGGGATCTTGAAATTAGAAAAAATTACACTCACTAGCTCTCCGATCGGAGTGCGACGATGTATTCAAAACACAGATGATGCCTCCAAAGTAGAGAAGCATTATCTCATTATTTTATTTTGAGATATACGTTAAAGTGAGTCTTTGTCCGTAGGTAGCTAGTCACTCTGTGCACCATCAACATCATCATTGGTTATAATTGAAATTTATTGGAAACCAACCAAATTGAACTTTGAAGTCATACACAATTGAGGATTGAGAAACCCATCACATAGATTAATAGAAATGGTGTTCCCATAAAAATATAGACCAGGGTCTTTAGGCCGTTACTCACCTCAAGGATATGTGCAAACAATGATGCCATCAATATTCAAGACTCCTACTTTCATTTGTTTTGTTTAAGAAGAATAATAAACAAACACAAACATTAAAAAAAAGAAATGAAAATTTGACGAGTTGCTAAAGGGGGTCATGGTTCAGTGGTAAAGACAGTAGCATATAAGGCCTCAGTGGTGACCGACCTTTTCAAGCCAGTTGTAATGCTTATGTTTGAGTAAAAGATATTAAAGAAAAATAACTGAGGAATAAGAGGATAACGATACACAGACCTAGGTAAGAAGCGATACATAGATGAAGGGGATCGCTGCCAGGTAAGGAAAAATGTACACAGACCCACATTAAATTGCAAACAGAGGATCAAGAAGACATAATATGCTTCCAGGTTTGGCATTGAGAAGATTGGGATTTACTCTTGTCCTTATTCTATTTCATTGTTTAGCGTCCATCCACGGTCATTTATTGACGGTTTGGGAGCATTCAAGCTACACAAGTATGCATAATAGGGAAATTATATAAATTAAAAATCAATAAAATATTTTATTGGTGTCTTCTCTTTACACTAAGTAAGGATCATAATAAGTTTATGTAAACGGAATACCTGAAGATCACTCAATTTAATTCATAAATTTTTATATCCATTGAATAAGAATCAATCTATATATATAAACTTCTTAAAATATACACAAGAGTTCATCATAAATTTAATTTGGGCATAGGAACAACATGGTTCTGCTTTCTTGAATGAATCCAGACAACAATGACAGAATTAAAACAACACGCAGTCGGAGGATTCTAATCCCCCTCATGCTATCCATGGCTAGGAGTCTGGTCCGAAATTTAAAGCGGTAAGTCCAAAATAAAAACAATATAGAGTCCCAAAACTGAATCGCATTAAAAGGATTTAAAAATTTCAGAGAGGTGCTTGAGGTAAGAGGGAGGGTTGCGTTAGGTTTCTGGCGCATTAAAGTCTGATTGCAAAACAAAAACATAAAGGAGAACGTCGGGCTTCAAAATTATGGCATAACCCAACAGAACGACCGACCACCACTTAGGCATTTTGAGCAAGAAAACCCAGATGCAACTAAACACTCAAATACAAGGTGCAAGGTAAAGATATCCTAGTAATCCACAACACACTATATATCTCACCATAACATATAATCATTGAATTCAACAACATAGATCTAATGTCAAGTCTAACTAATATACCACTGAAATTTTAAAGCGTACCGTAGTCGTAGGCAAATGATCTGAAGTCGTTGTCCCGCGTGTGCGCTCCATCCAGCTCCGGCTTGCCAACCGATGAGACCTCACCGGTACCTCCCAACCAACGCTAGGGGTACTCTTCTTCCCCATGAGCCCCCTGAGCCACAAAGGGACCACACGCAAAATACTAGAGAATGCTAGCACCTAGCTCACTTCGCAAGGTCGAGCTACCACTCATTACATGAGTTGGGTATCCCAACTCCTGCAAGAGAAAATTCATTCAAGATGAATTCTGGCAGCATAACCTTACGCAAACCAGATGTGATCCATAATCCTCCTCCGCCATCCTTTTTATAGATTTTTCAAGTGATTAGTTTCCCAAACCCTCATTAGATTCCTTTTTCATTTATTTAATTTGGAAAAACCTCCCTCGCACACATGTCGCCCAATCCCCTAGTTGCACCAATTGTTTTTTATTAATTAATTAAATTTTCCTATTTTCTTCACCCACCTAAAATTGTTCCTAAAAATGCTCCTCGGTGTCCCATTATTCCCTTACAATTCTTAAATGACTTACGCCTTACTTAAATCCTAGTTGAGTTCATAGATAGAAAGTTCCAAAGGCTAGATTCCTTACTAAGTTAGACATTCCCCTTTATCTTTAAGTTTCCCCTTTTCTTTAAGTTTCCCTTTTTCTTCAAGTTTCCCTTGTTTCTTTAAGTTTCCCTTTTTCTTTAAGTTTCCCCCTTTTTCTTTTTGACTAAAAATCAGAATTAGCAAGTGTAGACAAAAAAAACCATTTACCCTTTTAATAAATTTAATCCTCCATTATAATTTTTACTTTAATAATTAAAGTTTTAATTTCTTACCCACCTTCTTGTTCCATTTCTATATAAGTTTTCTTTATTCACATGTTCTACTTAGACCTAGGTTTTGATTTCACTAGGCCTGGTGACAATTTTTAAGGGAACTTTTAGTTATTAAACTTTACTCATACCATCATCTAATTTAAGGCCGACCAGTTCCTAAGGAGGCATAGTTTTCTATGCACTAGGTTTATTAACTTACCACAGTTAAAATCACAACGTTACCTTCAAGACACACTACGTGCTACAAAGGTGCCACTCTCTTGCATTCTTGTTTATTTGCGCAATGTGCCCTTCAAAATGCACTACGTGCTCCAAGGGTGTCACTTGCCTCTTGATTGAATTTGGTAGATGTCAAACCCCTAGAGTCAATACTCTGTGAGGTGATCTTGTGGGAGACTAAGGACCTCTATGGAGTAAGGACACTTCCTTATTGTGTGCCCCTTAGAATCATCGTGAGAAACTATCAGAGTCTGCCCTCATGACATCATGGGTCTTCTCGAACTAGGTAATTGTTAACCTATAGTTTGAGCCACTGTAAGAGTGCCAGTAGGTTGTGGCAGGGCTGCTACCAAAGCTCTCCCTTGATGTATTTGGTTGTCGTGCGTGACCCCTTTACTCTAAATGTGAGTCTGGTTGGAAAGATATCATCAGCCTGCATCAATCAATGAAAACATGTCAGCAATAACAATCGACATCATAATATATAATCATATGTACAGATGGCACATCAACAACATCATAACCTAATAGTACACTCCTTGACTCGATCCAGAGTCCAAGGAGTTTCATCGATGCCTCAGCATCCTCTAACGTCTAGAGCCCTACACACTCAGGAGAACCCAATCAATAGCACCTGTCGATGTAAATACAACAAAAATAACATATCATCAAATCCACAATATTTCATAATCATAATCAAAACAACTAATAGTATAATGACCTACATCACTTGCACACAAGTGTCCTCAAAGAATAAGTCCTCTTACACCCCCTCTTGTTTTAAACTTCGTCTCGAAGTTTCACAGTATGTAAGTGCCTAAATAAAGTGTATCACAGCATAATATGTCTAGCTATCAAACAAAAATGGAAACTGTTGACGCATATCATATGCATCCTCTCGGGTCGTCGAGTGTGGACTATAATTGTCCCACTGGACCTTGACCTGATATATTGTTTGACGTCGTAGTTGTGGAATACGATGGTACAAGATGTGGATTGGCTCCGCCATGAGCGCACCCTCGTCCGATACCTACAAGGAACTCATGTCAATAATATGTGTAGGATCACTAACATAATTACTCAAAACAGATACGTGAAAAACATCGTGCATATGCCTCAAAGAATCATGAAAGGCTAGTCGATAGGCCATCGACCCCTTCTTTTCTATAATATCGAAGGGTCCCACGAACCTAGGAGAGAGTTTAACACCCTTTCCAAACTTGATCCAACTCTTATGAGGTTTCACCCGCAAGAAGACTCGATCGCCAAATTCATAACTACGATCGAGACGATGCGCATCGACATAACTCTTCTGTCGATCCTATGCTTCCTTGATACTTTGTCTTATAGTTTTCATTTGGCCTTCCATTTCTTGGATCACTTTGGGTCCCACTAGGACCCTATCCTCAAGCCGATCCCAACTCAAAGGCGTCCAACACAGTCACCCGTAAAGAAACCTGAAAGGCGCCATCTTAATGGTTCTTTGATAACTGTTGTTGTATGCAAACTCTACCAATGGAAAGAAATCTTCCCAATGCTTATGTTGGTCCATCACGTATATACGCAACATATCCTCCAAGATTTGGTTTGTTCTTTCGGTATTCTTGTCTATCTTCGGGTGATATGTGGTACTAAAGATAAGTTGGGTTCCCAAGGCCTCTTGGAAACTAGTCCAAAATCATCCTGTAAACACGGATCCTTGGTCGAATATAGTATTCTTAGGAATTCCATGCAAACTCATTATCTTGCTGATAAAAACTCTTTCTATGTCAGGTGCCTGATACGTTGTATGCATAGGAATAAAATGAGCACTCTTCATCAGAGTGTCAACTACCACAAAAATCGAGTCGTGTATCCTTGTTGTCAATGGAAATCCAACCATGAAATCCATCGAAATGACCTCCCATTTCGATTATGTAATAGCGTGTGGTTGTAGTAATCCTTCCAGATGTCTATGTTCAACCTTCACCTGCTGACATTCTAGACATCTTTCCACGTGGCTGACTATTTCTGCCTTCATTCCTTGCCAGAAGAATAAGGGTTTAAGTTCTTTCCTCATCTTCGTGAGTATAGGATTAGCCATGTACACTGCTCTATGAGCCTCGTTTAGGATCAAAATCCCCAACTCGTTGTTGGGCGATACGTAAATTCGATTTTTAAATCTCAATAATTTGTCGTTTTCCACAGTAAATCCCTCAAATTTCGGTACCCTCATTGTGTTTTGTCTGATAAAATCCTTGACCTCTTTGTACCAGTCATCATCACACTGTAAAGTTAGAATATTTTCATGTAGACTCGTTTGAAGAGGTATCACCGAAAATATGCGTGGTCTCCGACTCAACGCATCTGCCACTCTGTTCACTGTTCCTTTAATGTAAGTAATCACAATATCGTACTAACTAATAAATTTCGACCAACGTCGTTGTCGTGCATTCAAGTCGCTTTGCATAAATATGTGTTGTAGACCACAATGGTCCATTTTTAGTTCAAATTTTGCGTCCAATAAGGTAGTGTCTCCAAACTCGCAAGGAATAAACAATGGCTAACAACTCCAAATCATGCGTCACATAGTTCTCCTCATGCCTTCTCAACTTTCTCGAGATGTAAGCGATCACTCGACCATCTTGCATCAAGACTCCGCCTAAGCCTTCCTTAGATGTGTTAGTGCATACCAAGAATTCCATGTCCATGTCAGGGACCTTTTGTATCAGTGATGTCGTCAACATCTCCTTGAGCCTCTGAAATGCCTCCGCACATTTCTCGGTCCAAACAAACTTCTTGTCCTTCTTCTGCAATTCTCTGATCAGATTTGCTATCTTAGAAAAAACCTCGACGAATCGTCGATAGTATCCCGCTAAACCCATGAAGCTACGCACTTCTGGGACAATTGTCAGTGTAGTCCATTCCATAATAGCCTTGACCCTTTGTCGGAGATGAAATGGCCTAAGTAGTGAATCTTCGATTGATAAAATGAGAATTTCGACAGCTTCCCAAACAATTTGTTCTCTCGTAGACACTGTAGTACCATGCACAAGTGCTCTTCATGCTCCTCCATCGTCCGAGAGTAAATCAAAATATCATGGAACTCCCCATTCATCAAACTCATAAATACCATCGGGGCATTCGTCAGTCCAAACGATAAAATAGTAAACTCGTAATGTCCAAACCTCGTCTTGAAGGCGGTCTTAGGAATGTCGTCCTCCTTGATCCGTAGCTGGTGATACCCTGATCTCAAATCGATCTTTGAAAACACAGACACACCTTTTATATGATCAAATAGATCATCAATACTTGGAAATGGATACTAATTCTTGATTGTTTCCTTGTTCAAATGACGATAGTCAATGCAGAGTCTCCATGACCCATCCTTCTTCTGTATGAAAATAATATATGCACCCCATGGTGACACACTTGGACGTATAAGTCCTAGGTCCAACAACTACATCAGTTTCATTTTCAACTTTTTTAACTCAGGGGTCGACATCCAATAAGGAGTTCTCACTATCAGTTCAGTTACTGATTTTGGGTCGATGGTAAATTCCAATTCCCTCTCAAGAAGAAATCTTGAAAACTCCTCTGGGAAGACATCCACAAACTCTCGTACTACCAGAAGGTTTTCTAGCCCTTCTGCCATTCCTTTTTCATTTAACGCAAGGATCACATAAATATTTTACCTTTTGTGCATGCGCTTCCATAGCTGTAGGGAAGATATGAACCCTAGGGAGACTCCCTGGTTCCAACCTACAATCACATGTCTCTATCCCTCGTCATCGACCACGCTCAACTGTTTCATCTTACAGTTGAGTATCGCCTCATGTGATTCCAACCAGTCCATACCGATCACGATTTCATAAGACCCTAAGATCATGACATACATCTTGTCCCTTATGATAAACTCTCCCAGGTTAAGGCTACAGCCTGTAACCTTCCCTCCAACCTTCTGCTTGGCTCTCGAAGCCATTTCTACAAAGCTAAACTCATCTTGTTCGACTTCCTTTACCTTAATTCTTTTTAGCGCTACACCATAAATAAAAATATCTGTAGAACCTGGATCTATCAAAATACTAAGGGTATGGTCAACGACGGTACCTGACATCTTGAGCACATGCGACTGGTGCTCTTCCTGGTGGTTATTCACCATTGCATGAATCCGATGGACCTTTCCCAAATCTCCTAGAGTAGTGGGTCTGATTGATCCAGTCCTCTCTAGTGGGCAGTCACGCTGGTAATGTAGCTCTCCACATGTCCAACACCCTTTCTTCGGTCAAGTACTCCTAGTACCCGAAGTAGAAGTTGACGACCCACCAGCCTGGAACCCTGGTCTGTTCTGCTGAACAGGCCTAAACTATTGCTTCTGCAGTTGACACTGGTGTTGGTATGTGGATCCTCTCTGAATGCTTAGAAATGCTGGTGAATGTATAGCTGGTGTCTGATGCTGCAGCTCACCAAATGACACCTGTCTTTCTAGTCTCGCTGGAGTCCTACTATGACCCCTACTGATAAGATCCTCCTCTACTATGAGGGCCTTCTGGACAACATCATGCAAGGTTTGAGGCATCATAATCCTCACCTTTGCACGAATGTTGATGTTAAGGCCAAACATGAACTTGTTGACCCTAAGTTTCTTAGCATTCAGGTGAAGAGCATAACAAAGTAGCTCCATGAAATAGGCCTCATACTCAGGCATCGTATGACCGCCCTGTCGCAAGGCATTGAACTTTTTGAGTCGACACTCAATAAATTCCTCAGACAGATACCTTTCTCGGAACTGTTCCTTGAACAGTTCCCATGACACGTCTTTGACTACCATGTTCAATTGCGCCAGGAGTGTCTTCCACCATAGAAGAGCACTCCCCTTTAGTTGAAATACCGCCATGTAGACCTTCATGTTAGAGGTATAGTCGCGAAGTGAAAAGCACACCGCGATATTCTCCAACCTTGTCTTGATGGCTGCACCATTCGGGGCACCAAAGAGATCAAGAAATTTGAACTTCTCGAGTTCGCGGTGAATACTACCAGTACTAACCGGAGCGCATGGTGGACCCTCAAGAGGTTTCGACACCCTCGCCTCATCTCTATCCAAATGGATTATCAGTGCCTCGGACATCCTCTAAAAGGACCTCATCAGTCGAACCACATCACCCACAACTATCTCTTCCTGCCCGACAACCTGTTCGTCTCCCTGGGGATTAGACCCTTTGATCATGAATGCTACTGGGGGCATCACGCCTCCTCCCCTAGCACCCTGTCGTATGCCTCCGTGAAGTCCTCTAACCATTATTACCTGCACGAATACAATCAATTTTAATTAGCGACATTTTATAATCAAGTACTCAATCAATGGAAGCCATAGTGATCCTAAGTCCCAGGTCGTATCAGCTTTGATACCATATGTTATGAACCCCATCGTTACGACAACATGCGACGCATAACTAGTGCAATATGTATTTTTTTTTTTCTAAAGCAGGAAGGTAACAACGAAAACAGTCAATCAATGCAACTTGACGATGACTCCAACGCATGCAATTCATGAAACAGAAAACCATACGACCTAGCATACTAGCACATCAAGCAGTTGGAAGCAACATATGACAGCCAATTAGACAAAAAATAGAAACGACTACCCGCTTGTCCTACCCTACAAGGTTAGGACCTCTAGGACACATAAGCAACGCCCAAGCCTAGGTTCCCATCAATTTTGACCATTTAAGGTCTCAAGGCTGGCGACTATTATGAGGAACAAGGAGGTGTCTACATCTCGCCCAACATGAGAAGGACCACACCTACTAAGCTAAGGAAACATCAATCAATCCAAACGTAACAACTTTAATGACACACTAGCTAGAACCTTACCGGCAAGTGGGAGACAAACACATTAACGTTACAAAATAAGTACAACCTTTCTTACAAAACAACATCATCCAGATCGAGAGGTGCATGATCCTAATCTAGGCTTCATATGCACTTATTGATCAATGCATGCAATGACCCAATCATAAGGTACCATGTCGCCACAATGTGATAAAGGAGCTAAGGACCCACGTGCAAACAAATACTTATAAACCTTCAATGCAACATAAAATCCAATGTGCCTGAAATCCAATTGGCACTGACATACAATATACAACGTCATTAGACAAAGGCTCTCTATACAATCAAGCAAAAATGGATGCAAAGTGATTATATGCAACACATTTAAATTGAAGCAACCACTAGATGCAATTCAATAGTAATTTATTGTAATAAGGACTAAATCACAGCATAAGTAGCCAACGACCATCTAAAAGTAAAGGCACCTAACCATCATCAAGCAACGTTATACCTTCCATTCATTTACAACCCCTTTACATCATTCAAAATAATAGAGCAACTTATAATTAATAAGCTCAGGTTACAATTTTCATAAGCGGGTTTTAACAACAACATCAATGAGTTCAAGGGTTCCTTAATTAGATCCCTGTCGTAAAAAAAAATAAAACTATTAAGAGCATTAACGCAATAATCACAAATATACAATTAAAATTGTTGCTATACAATTGAAACTATTGTGAGACGTAAATCACAACAACATAGTTAAAATAATTAAAACTATTAGAAACATTAACGCAATAATCACAATATGCAATTAAAATTGTTGCTATACAACTGAAACTTTTATGAGACGTAAATCACAACAACATAATTAAAACAATTAAAAACATCAATGCATTAGTCATAATATACAATTAAAACCGTTGCAATACAATTGGATCTATTATGAGAAGTAAATCACAACAACATAATTAACATTTAAAACTATGCATAGAAATCATAATCAAGACAATCATATCGTTGTCAGAGGTACAAATTCTGGTCTTTAAACAACATGGCTATGTCCCCCTCAAGGATCTGGTAAAGGGTGAATAATTGTTGAGTTTAATTCCCTGCCAAATAACCATTGCAACACATCCTCATTCAATTGAATCGGGGTCAGCTCCAACCACTAATTGTTATATCTCATTATGATATTCAGAACCTCAGAATAATTAAATGATATCTCTGCGTAGCTTTTGTTAAATAGATTTCTATTTATTCACAGGGTATTAAAGGTTGGGCACACTTGACCCTAAGGATTTCAAAATTAGAAAAATTTACACTCACCAGTTGTTCAATTGAAGCACGCCAATGTATTCAAAACATAGACAATGCCTCCAAAGGAAAGAACCATTATCACTATTTTATTTTGAGATATATGTTAAAGTGAGTCTTTGTCTGTAGGTAGCTGGTCACTCTGTGCACCATCAACATCATCATTGGTTATAATTTCAATTTAATGGAAACCAACCAAATTGAACTTTGAAGTCGTACACAATTGAGGAGTCAAAAATCCATCACATAGATTAATAGAAATGGTGTTCCCATAAAAATAAATACCAGGGTCTTTACGCCATTACTCGCCTCAAGGATATGTGCAAACAACGATGCCATCAAGACTCAAGACCCCTACTTTCATTTGTTCATTTTAAGAATACTAATAAACAAACAAAAACATTAAAAAAAAGAAATGAAAATTTGACGAGTTGCTAATGGGGGTCATGGTTTAGTGGTAAAGATAGTAGCATATCAGGCCTCAGTGGCGACCGACCTATTCGAGCCAGTTGTAATGCTTCTCTTTGAGTAAAAGATATTAAAGAAAAATAATTGAGGAATAAGAGGATAATGATACACAGACCCAGGTAAGAAGCGATACACAGACAGAGGGGATCGTTGGCAGGCAAGGAAAACTGTACATAGACCCACATTAACTCACAAACAAAGGATCAAGAAGACACAATACGCTTCTAGGTTTGGCATTGGGCAGATTGGGATTTACTCTTGTTCTTATTATATTTTGTTGTCTAGCGTCCATCCACGGTAATTTGTTGACGGTTTGGGAGCATTCAAGATATACAAGTATCCATAATAGGGAAATTATATAAATTAAAAATCAATAAAATATTTTGTTGGTGTCTTCTCTTTACACTAAGTAAGGATCATAATAAGTTTATGTAAACGGAATACCTGAATATCACTCAATTTAATTCATAAATTTTTATATCCATTGAATAAGAATCAATCTATATATATAAACTTCTTAAAATATACACAAGAGTTCATCATAAATTTAAGTTGGGCATAGGAACAACATGGCTCTGCTTGCTTGAACGAATCCAGACAACAATGACAGAATTAAAAAAACATGCAGTCGGAGGATTCTAATCCCCCTCGTGCTATCCACGGCTAGGAGTCTGGTTCGAAATTTAAAGTGGTAAGTCTAAAATAAAAACAATACGGAGTCCCAAAACTGAATCGCATTAAAAGGATTTAAAAATTTCAGAGAGGTGCTTGAGGTAAGAGGGAGGGCTACGTTAGGTTTCTGGCGCGTTAAAGTCTGAGTGAAAAACAAAAAAATAAATGAGAATGTCGGGCTTCAAAATTATGGCGTAACCCAATAGAACGCCCGACCACCACTCAGGCATTGTGCGAAAGAAAACCTAGATGCAACTACACATTCAAATACAAGGCGCAAGGTCAAGATATCCTAGTAATCCACAACACATTATCTAACTCACCATAACATATAATCATTGAATTCAACAACATAGATCTAATGCCAAGTCTAACTAATATACCACTGAAATTTTAAAGCGTACCATAGCCGTAGGTGGATGATTTGAGGTCGTTGTCTCACGCATGTGCTTCATCCAGCTCCCGCTTTCCAACCAATGAGACCTCACCGATACCTCCCAACCAACGCTAGGGGTCCTCTTCTTCCCCCTGAGCTCCCCGAGCCACAAAGGGGCCATGCACACAATACCAAATAATGACAGCACCCAAATTGCCTCACAAGGTTGAGCTACCACTCGTTACCCGAGTTGGGTATCCCAACTCCCACAAGAGAAAATTTAGTCAAGATGAATTCCGACAGCATAACCTTACGCAAACTAGACGTGATCCATAATCCTCCTCTGCCATCCTTTTTAAAGTTTTAAAGTGATTAGTTTCCCAAACCCTCATTAGATTCCTTTTTCATTTATTTAATTCGGAAAATCCCCCCCCGTACACATGTGTCCCGATCTCCTAGTTGCACCAGATATTTTTTTTATTAATAGATTTTTCTCACCCACCTAATAGCGTTCCTAAAGACGCTCCTCGATGTCCCATTATTCCCTTACAATTCTTAAATGACTTATGCCTTACTTAAATCCTAGTTGAGTTCATAAATAAAAAGTTCCAAAGGCTAGATTCCTTACTAAGTTAGACATTCCCCTTTTTCTTTAAGTTTCCCTTTTTCTTCAAGTTTCCCCCTTTTTCGTTTTAACTAAAAATTAGAATTAGCAAGTGTAGACAAAAACAACCATTTAGCCTTTTAATAAATTTAATCCTCCATTATAATTTTTACTTTAATAATTAAAATTTGAATTTCTTACCCCCCTTCTTGTTACATGTCTATTTAGATTTTCTTTGTTCACAGGTTCTACTTAGACCTAGGTGACAATTTTTAAGGTAACTTTTACTTATTAAACTTTACTCATACCATCATCTAATTTAAGGTCGACCAGGTTCTAAGGAGGCATAGTTTTCTAGGCACTAGGTTTATTAACTTATTACATTTAAAATCACGACATGCCCTTCAAGACACACTACGTGCTCCAAGGGTGCCACTCACTTCCATTCCTTTTTATTTGCACGACATGCCCTTCAAGATGCACTACGTTCTCCAAGGGTGCCACTGACTTGCATTCTTGTTTATTTGAACGACGTGCCCTTCAAAACGCACTACGTGCTCCAAGGGTGCCACTTACCTCTTGATTGAATTTGGTAGACGTCAAACCCCTAGAGTCAATACTCCGCCAGGTGGTCTTGGGGAAGAATAAGGGACTCTTAGGAATAAGGACCCTGCCTTATTCTGCGCCCCTTAGAATCATCATGAACAACTGTCACAGTCTTCCCTCACAACATCGTGGGTCTTCTCGAACTAGGTAATTGTTAACCTACAGTTCGAGCCACGACGGGAGTGCTAGTAGAATGTGGCAGGGTTGTTGCCACACCTCTCCCTCGATGTCTTTGGTTGTCGTGCATGACCCCTTTAAACCAAATGTGAGTTTGGTCGGCAAGCTATCATGAGCCTGCATCCATAAACGAAAACATGTCAGTGATAACAATCAACATCATAATATCTAATCATATGTACATATGTCACATCAACAGAATCAAACCCTAATAGTCCACTCCCTGACTCGATCTATATTCCAAGGAGTTTCATCGATGCCTCGACATCCTCTAACGTCTAGAGTCCTACACACTTAACAAAACCCAGTCAATAGCACTTGTTGATGTAAATACAAAAAAAATAGCATATCCTCAAATCCACAATATCTCATAATCATAATCAAAACATCCAATAGTATAATGACTCGGATCACTTGCACGCAAGTGTCCTCAAAGAATAAGTCCGCTCAGTGCGTGCAAGAGCGGGATGTTACAACCTTTCCCTTCTTCGTTATATAATGCATCAAAACTTCAGTAATATCTTGTGCTACAATGTAGGTGGAAAGAGTCCAACTATTGATTACCTTTTGGGAAAGATACGATGGAGTAATACTTTGGCTCCAAAGAAGTCAATGAGAAGAAATGTGTGGGTAATTGTTCCTAACTTTTCTAGCCTCCACGCTTACCTACAACCACCAATTTCCCTTCCAAGGTTTGCAAATTCCCTCTTCATAATGATGGTTCAAGTAATTTTTCAATTTTAGAATGGAGATACTATGGGGGAAATGTAGCATGGAAACGAGAGAAAAATGATGGATAATGTAACATCCCGCTCTTGTGAGCACATGTTATTGACTATTCTTTGAGGACACTTGTGTGCAAGTGATCGGATTTTAGTTTATGGTTATCTGTTCCACTTATGGATTTGTGATGATGTTGATGGATTGTGATGGTATTTTATTTGATATTTATGTTTTGACAGATATTATTCATGAGTTTTGCATGAGTGTGTAGTACACTTGACAGATTGAGAATATCGATGGCATCGATGGACCTCCTTGGACTCCAGATCGAGTCAGGGAGTGGATTGTATTGGTTTGGGTATTTTATTTATGCATATGTGACATATGATCAGGTATATAATGATGTTGTTTATGGATCATTGACAGTGTTTCATTGATGGATGTAAGCTGACAATTGCTTGCTAACCAGTCTCACATAAGGAGTAAAGGGGCCATGCAAAACAATCAAATATTGAGGGATAGGTGTAGCAACAACCCTGTCACATCCTACTAACACTCTCGTCGTGGCTCGAATTGTAGGTTAACGATTACCTAGTTCGAGAGATCCACGATGTCATGAGGGAAGATTGAGATAGTCACTCACGAAGATTCTAAGGGGTGCGCAATAAGGAAGGGTACTTATTCCTTAGAGGCCCTTAGTCTCTCACAAGGTCTCTTGAATGGAGTATTGACTCCAAGGGTTGGAAAACTACCAAAACCAGTCAAAGGAGAGTGTCACCCTTGGAGCACGTTGTGCGTCTTGAAGGACACATCACATAATTAAATATTGAATCAAAGGCGAGTTTCACCCTTGGAGCACGTAGTGCGTCTTCAAGGGCACGTCGCGGTATAAAACAAATGAGTCAATGAACCTAGGTGGCCTAGAAAACTTGAGCGAATGTTAAACCTCAAAATTTTGAGCACCTGCTGAATTAATTAATTAACTAAAGAATGAATTTATTAAGAATAATCCTTAAAGGTCAAGGCATTTTCAAATAAATATTTAACTAAGCCTAAGTCTAAGTGAGTGATAAGACTAAAAACAAAATTTTTAAATTAATTGATGATGGGATGAATTAAATTAAATTAAGAATCAATGAAAAAAAAAATCCCTAAGGAGTGATTAATACACTTGTGCAGTAAATACTAAATTAGATTTAATTGAGAATGTAATAAAGCATAAAGATGTGTAAGCATAGAAATGTATCTAGTCTACTCTAACTAAAGAACTTTCCTAAATTTAACACAACTCAGTTTTAGAAAGAAGTCAGTCATTAAAAGGGAAATAAAGGGAATAAAGGGACAACTAAGAGTGATTTTAGGAGCACTTTAAGGATGGGTGAGGGAAATTGACATTTAATTAAATTAAATTGTTGATTTATTAGTGCAACTAAGGGAACAAGTGACAAGTGTATGGAGGAAACAATTCCTAATTAAATTATTAAAAAAACAAATTAAAAATACCCCTAGCGTTGGGGGAGGTATCGGACGTTAGAAATTGGATGAAGGAAGGGAATGCTAGGCACCAAGGATCGTCATCAAGCCCATCTCACCGATTACGGTAATTTCAGTGAGTTTTCATTTTATTAAGTTTTATTGGATGTATGGTTCAAATAATTCTTATTTGTTCTGTTGGGTTTTTACCTCCCATTTGATAGGGATTGTTTATATTTTTATTCCTTGTGTTTTTCAGTAAGGTTTTCTTGTTTCAGAACCCTTGACACTAGCATTAGATGCAACCCTTGAGATGAAAAAAATACTTGGGAAACCTAGGGAATAGGTTCTTTGATGAATTTTTATTTATTGTTGCCATTACTTGATTTGCGTTTTCCTTTAGGAATTTTGGTTAGGAAAATAAAATGTATCTTGTTGCATGCAAGTCAAGCTCTGCGCCTTCATTCTTTTTTCCCAGCAAAATTTTGTTCAATCTCTGCATTTTTTTTCTTCCATTGCTCATCGAATTCTTACATCAAAACTCTCTGATTTTTGTGCATTAAAACAACACCCTTTTTGTTGGGGAAAACCTCCCATCGTTTCGATGGAAACCTTGCGATTTTCCTGCATTAAACAGTGTCCTGTGTGATTGGGAAGGGAACGCTCTGCGTTTACCATTTTAACCTCATCGTCAGTTTCATTAGTTTCACCACCACCTTGCCTAGAGGCAGATACAATTACAGATGCATCAGAGGCATAGCCCGCTGGAGACCTAGATTGAAACCCTTATTTATGTGGTTGAAGTGAAGGCAACCCAGCCCTATGCATTCCATTTGTAGAGTCCCCAGTCATACTTAGTCTCTGCGATGCATGTATCCTCAGTGAAATTTCAATATTTTTAACACCAACGAATTTGTTCATCTGCGTGTTTCTCGTTTGCTTCCATTTGCCCAGTTCGAATCTACTAGCGATAACCATTTGCGCCATCTTCATACACTAGTCTCTGCAAATTGTTGTTTCTCTATCAAAATTATAATGTAGAACAACTGAAATTGCATCCATGAATTCATTCTGGAGGGAGATTTGAATGATCTCTGCGTTTTTCCCAACTCGCCCAGCGTGTATTTTATCCCGGCATCGATCCCTCTCTCTATGTTTTTAAATACAACCAGCATGGAAACCTTCATTAACCCTCTGTGATTGCTCACTATTTTTTCTCAGAAAGTTCCTTCTCCATTACCTCTGCGTTTTGGAACAATTTCGCCCAAAATTGAGCTCCCTCCTCTCAGAAAGTTCCTTCTCCCTTACCTCTGCGTTTTGGAACAATTTCGCCCAAAATTGAGCTCCCTCCTGGCATTGTTCGCTTATTATTCCTCTGCATTTGCTAACCTTTCCACT
>JZKD02S2160939.1:437329-457739 GCA_000966675.3 Picea glauca
AGATAAGGATCGTTATCATTATACAAGTCAGATAACACACTTGAAAGGATGAAATAGATCAAACAAATCATGTGAAAGCTATTACAAGATAAACCAAAATCAGAGACTTAGAAGAAGTGAAGATAGAAAGAAGTCAGCAATCAAGAGGAAATTGGAAAAAGATTTGTAATACTTTGCAGAAAGCAATAAGGATGTAGACGGAAGCATGGACTCTCTTAGATGGAGGGAGCTGATTATATATTACCAAAAGAAGAGAATGCATGAAGCAAGTATTAGGAGGGAGCCAATCCTATGATCCATTGAATATGATGAAGTATACATCCATGGTAGCAACAATGAAAAGCAGTACATGTTCAGGTCAACCTAGAAGAAGTCTTCTTCGAAGAGAAGCCATAAAGTATCCTTGGTTTTCCATCCACATCCGTGATCCTATGATGAAAGAAGTGAAATATTTAGGTTATGGAATCTATAAGAAACTCCATGGACCCAAGAGCTAAACAGAAACATAAGGAAGAACATGAAGATTCCGAGAAAGAAAGAAAAGCTAGAACAACCAGCCATTGTATTAAGAATCACAAGATTACCATTTATGAAATCACTAAAAGCAATCAAGCAGAGGAACTGAAATTTGTGATGAAGAATAATGTATGAAAGACTCATGCATGAAAGCATTGCGAGATCCATAACTAGACGTTCTTCGAAACAAAGGGAGAAGACTATGATGATTACTTGTTCCAGTAAACCAGACATACCTCTACATGAGTCATTATATCATCCACAATATCCATGGGTTGGATTTATACATAAGATGAATGCAAAGACTGTTCTCCAGATAAATTAAACAAAGAGTGTATGAAGAGCAACCTCAAGACTTTGAAGCATACCCTTGTATGCAGATGGAAGAAGATAACTTGGTGGAGAACCTCTAGTGCACAGCAGAAGCATGGTGAAGATTTTCTATAAACAGAGATATTGTATCAATATGATTACTCAGAAGATCAGATCTCATGATGACAGAAGAAGTGCCACAAGGATATGTTCAAGTTTTCCAATAGTGATATACCTTATTGATCAGAGCTACATGAATCCTTCAGAGAAAACCAGTATTCCAAACCGAAGTACATTTCAAATCAAGCATTACATTATCTGTGATGAAGTCCATAAAGAAGCAAGTGGTTCTCCAATAGATATCTCCACAGATGAGTAGATAAGCAGACATTTTTGGTAAATCTTTTGTCCAAGATGAAAGAGTTTGAGTACTCAATATGGAGCTCGTGGAGATGAATTCCTTATTCAAAAAGGAAGATATGACTCCCAGTTTAGGAGGGAGCACTGATGTATTATTTATTGATGGAAAGTCATTTTTGAGTTTGAAAAATGGTCCAGGATGAGCAAATTCTTTCCATTTCAGAAAGTGGATTGAGATTTCTGACGGACAAACATTTTCTAGTTTAGAAAATGGTCCAAATTGATGATGTACCATAGACAGTGACTTCCCATTGTGGTTAACATGGGAAGTGGTCTAGGGAAGTCTCTCTTCTTGAGGCTTACTCAAGAATACTGGCCCGCCTCGCCGAACAAATGATTTCTCATTGTGTTTAACATGAGGAATGGTCCATTTTGGAGGTTGGTACAGGACAGTCTTTTCCTCTTGTGGTTAATAGGGGAAATGGTCCGGACAATCATTCCTTAGGGTGGATTCATTCTCTCCAGGTTACACTTTGTTTAGTGTCAAAGGAATGGCCCAGGGTGGGGAATGGTCCAGACTCAACAATCAGGGATAGGCATTCCTTAGGGAAGATTCATTCTCTCTAGGTTACACTTTGTTTAGTGTCGAAGAAATGGCCCAGGGTGAGGAATGGTCCAGGCTCAAAAATCAGGACAGTCATTCTTCCTTGCTTGAGAAGAATGGTCCAGATAGCTCATCATTCATGTTCTACTCTAAAGGTAGATACTCTTTTCAGATCTCACATATTTGAGTGAAAGAATGGCCCAAATGATTCAGTTTATATCATAACATTGCTTCTGTGCAGGTTGATATTAGATGATTGTTATGAATACTGTATGTCTCTAGACCATAGATGTATACTACTGTGGTGGATGTGTTCCACTATTTGATCAAGTACCTGCGTGCTACTTGGTGTGGTAGTGTACCACTATATTGTAGTTGTGTACTACTATGGATAGACACAATTGTGTTCTATTGAATGATATTGTTCCGATTGACTTGAAGACTATCAGCAGTGTTGAAAATAATTATCAGCCAAATGAATAATGACTAGAGATTTCCAGGACAGAAAATGGTTCAGAACATTTACTCTTCTAGATTAGAAGAATGGATCTCATGTCACTCTATGAAGTGAGCATCATGTTTGATTACTCGGATAAAGTAAATTTTTGAGAGATGATGCAGTTGATGACATTGATAGTGATGATGGTGCTCATGGTTTATTCATGAGATAGTCTATACAACTATGTTGATGCTACCGGGTGAATGGTATGCTTGTGCTTAAAACCATTACCTGTAATACCTCCCTAGCTAGGAGGGAGTGTTGATATTATGGTAGCTGCAGGAGGTATTTACCTCCACGTGTAAACCTGATGAGAACAAAATACTCTGGAAAGCAAGAAGAAACCCTAATGAGTTGGCTAATAACCCTAGAAGACTTGTCGGCTCAAGAAGATGATTTATATTAGGTTATTAGCCTCCAAGAGAAGAAGTCGGCCAAAAGAAATAATATATACTGAACAGATAGATACCTAGAATGAGAAGTCATCCCAGGCAGTTAGCCAGAACTAGTATAAATACAGGACGCCAGTCTCTCATTTAACACACTTCAAGGAATTGCAGAGAAGCACTTGTGCGCACTGCAGCTGCCCAGTTTGTGCACATGTTTGGAGGATATTTTTTGTTGCAGTTGTTGTAGCTAGTAGTTACGCTTTGGCTTGGACTATCTCCTGGTTAGGGTTTGGAATATTTGATCAGCTCTTGTTGGTGTGCTATCCTTGGGGAAAGATGCCCTACCCTTTGTTTGGCTATCTAGCCTAGGGTTTTCTTTCGGAATGATTCTCTGTCAAGGTTAAGGTGCTCGGAGGGTGGCTTCGGCCTATGGTTGGGCGAAAATAGTAATATTGTTAATGGTAAAATGAGCACATCCATTATGTTCTAGAAACTGCATCCCCAAAATTAACATCCATATTAGATAATTGGAGTAATGAGATTATCAAAGAGGATTTGTTTCTTATCCCACAACTAAAGGTTTGATAATGTACACTTGTTTTAAAGTGTATAATAATATTTCCACCCTCCATTTATCCTTTTCTAAAAACTATAATTCCAATTGATCTTGTGATGAATATCAATTCCAATATATTTGTATGAAGTAACTTCCTCCAAGCTATTGTTTTCATATATGAAAGTGTCATAGGTGATATTTTTGGATTTGATTACCATAAAATTCATTTTGTCAGTGTTCACAGTCATACTAATTTGGATTGGATCATTATACTATTTTTCATCTATCTCGATGCTTTCAGAGTGGAAAAAATTGGAGGAATAAACTTGTAGGGTCATTTTAGTGGTAGGTCCCAATTTGGAAAATTTGGGCCCGAAACCTTTTGAAGCCATTTTTAGGTATCAAATGTCATTTTGGGGGGGTAAAAATTTCCTAACATAGCTAATACCCTGTGATGTTATTCTACACAATGGTGCCTTTCCAATAGTGAAAACAATCACATCAATTAGAGCTCATATGAAAAAGTTATGCCTCTCGCAAGTTGACCTACTATGTTGACCATTGTTGGACAGGCAGTTTTGGGATGTAATTTTGAGAAAAAAAGTAAGTATGGAGAAGAAGCACATATAGGAGAAGAGTGTGCAACAAAGGTGCATAGATGAAATGGAATTGGAAATAAGATCAAGGAGATCAAGAAGATCAATAAAGAAAAGGAAGCAGGGGACAAGAAAGCGAAAAAGTAGGAAAGAACCAACCAAGCAGAGAGTGGTAACCAACTCATGATGAGTTGTCACCAATTGAGAATTAGTTGTAACCAAATCATGGTGATTTCTCATCAACTGAGCATGAGTTGTAACCAACTTATGATGAGTTTTTATAAATTTGTAAACCTAGCCTTCATGTATAAATATATAAGGGGTCGGGAAAAATAGAGAGTTGTTTATTGTAAAAGATTGGTAGATGAGATGGGAAGTGATAATAAAAAATCCATTGTAATGCAGAGTGAAATCAAGAATATAATATAATAAATAAGAAAACCTTTTGTGGATGTAGCCCGAAATTGTGTGAACCACGTGAAATTTGTCTGTTAAGTCTATGTTGATTGTGTATGTGGATGTTAAATCATGTCTATTGTGTGTGTGCATTCTTAACTTTACTTGTATTGATATTATAATATTGTGAATTAACCATGAATGGAAGAATAACGATTGTATAAGTTTAATCTTGATATAATTGCATAGATGAAGTAATTAGAGTAAATTAGGTAATGCATCTAGCGCATAACATCATCTGGTAGTCATGAATAAATTGATGTCCTCCTATTCCCTCATAGTTGCAAGATCTTGGTTCTTGGAGTACCCATAAAGATACCTCGGGTGAGACCTCACTTGCTTGCGGGTTGTTCCAAAAGGGCCAGTGTCTATAGGGTGTTTTGGTCTAAGTCACTTGAACCGAGGGTCTTACAACTGCACGCCAACAAATGGTTTGGTTACTAAGACCCAAAATATGTAATTGAGGGGATTTTTGGAGGTCAACTAGGAAGGATATCACTGAATGGTTGGAACAGAAGGAATGAGAATTTGCTAGGAAAGTGAATCAAAACCATCGACTGAGAAACAAACAGTGGATCATAAAGAATTTCTAAGATTGATGTTAGATAGATGCCAACATTGTCAAATCTCACTAAATTTGAATAAATGCATTTTTTGCACACCATTTGGAATCTTGTTGGGACATGTAGTATGTAAACAAGTCTTAATAGTGGATCCGACTAAAATTGCATTGATTTTGGAGCTACAACCACCAACATCAGTTAAATAATTGAGAGCAACACTTTTCCACATCGGATATTATAAGAAAATTATCAAAGGGTATGCACAAATTATGACACCAATGGAGAATTTGTTGAAAAAAGAAGCCAAGTTCCAGTGGAATGAGGAGTGTCAGGGAGGATTAGATACATTGAAATAACATTTAGTGACTACGTTGATCATGATATTCCTAGACTAGAGAAATGAGTTCCATGTACTTGTGCATGCATCGTCTATAACATTAGGTGCAATTCTATCACAACCTGGAGAGAGAGAAATAGATCACCCGATTTCATTTGCTAGAAAGAAGTTGTCGACAGCAGAAAAGAATTATACAATGACAGAATGAGAAGGATTTTCCATGGTATATGTGCTATAGAAGTTCATGAATTACTTTCTAATTTCACACTTTAAGATGTATACGGACCATCATGCACTAAGATACTTGGTCAACAATCTAGTGTTGAGGGGAAGAATATGGATATGGCTACTACTGTTCCAGGAATATGACTTTGAAGTGATAGTGAAACTAGGTAAGTTGAATGTAGGACCAGATCACTTATCACACATAATTTCAGGAGAGGATGTAGGGAACATGGATTACAGTCTGTCAGATGCACAATTATTTTTATTCAAAATGGTGGACAATTACTTTGCAGATATTGTACAGTTCCTAAGTATCGCGATGGCTCCATTCGAGATGAAAGTGGCACAGAAGAATAAATTAGTAGTAAAGGAAGTAGATTAGTAGATAATTGCAGGAATATTATATAAATTAGGTGTATATGGAATCTTAAGACGATGTGTGGTCAAACATGAAAGACCTAGGATACTCGCAGAACCACATGACGAAATAGTAGGAGGACACTATGCAGGTAAAGCCACAACACATAAGATGTTATGCTCAGGATTATGGTGGCCCACACTTCACAAAGATGCTAAATAATACTACCAAACATGCGATGTTTGCCAAAGGGTGGGCAAGCCATCTAGAAGGGATGAGATGCATTTGAATCCCCAAGTTACTCTACAAGATTTTGATAAATGGGTAATAGAATTTTTTGGACCAATTAACCCACCAACAAGAAGATAAGGGGCTAGATATATTGTTACTACCATAGAATATCTTACCAAATGGGAAGAAGCAACACCATTTATAGATTGTAGAACAAAGATTGTTGCACACTTCTCGTTTGAGAATGTAGTGACCAGATTTGGATTTCCATGAATATTGTTGAGTGATCAAGGAAAACACTTTATCAATAACATAATCACAACATTGACTGATGAATTCCAAATTCACCACTAGAAGAGTACAACATATTACCCTCAGGCCACCAGTACAATAAAAGCATTCAAAAAAATTCTAGAGAATGCACTGACAAAGATCTGTAACATAGGAAGAGATGACTGGGACTTAAGGGTTCTCACATTTCTATAGGTATATAGGACCACAAGCTAAAAACTTACAGGAAAAACACCTTTCAAACTAGTCTATGAGCAAGGAGCATTCATTCCTATGGAGTTTATCATATTGAGCATGTGCATTACAACTATCACTGATCTGCAAGAGACTTGCACAATACAGAAAAGATTATCAAAATTAGTGTAGCTTGAGGAGGATAGATTTATCACATGATTCCACCAACAAGTTCAAAAGTCATGAGAAAAAGCATGGCACGATCGACACATTAAATTGAAAAAATTCCAAGTAGGAGACTCGGTACTACTATACAATATCAAGTTTATGCAGCATCCAGGGAAGTTTTGAATGCATTGGTTAGGTACATATATGATCAAGTATGTGACAAAGACAGGTTTTGTGTATTTAGAAACACTCAATGTAGAATATTTGAAAGGATGGGTGAATGGGATTCGGCTAAAAATATGTAGAGCGGGTTGGAAATCGGTGCAATATGATGAGCTACATTGAGAGAAAAAAAAAAGCACAGGGAAATTGGTAAGCAAACTGTAGAGGGAAATGACACTATGCCAACTAGGGAAATTAGACACAGAAGCAAAAGACTATGCGGTACATGAATGTAGAAACCAACATAGTTGTGCAACTGACTCAAGATAAGACCGTTAAAAGTATGAAAAAGGAAGAGATGATGGCTACAAGGTGGTACTGACAAGTCATAAAGCCATTGTATAGTCATAAAGGGCAAATTACATTAGATAATAATAAAGGGAAAAATCCACCATATAATCATAAATAGAAAATGCCTCCAAGAAACATGAAAGAGTGGCAGTACGAGGCGAAAATCTGATGACGGATTTAGTAATAAAACAACATTAATGCACCCTCCCATCACAATAATGGCAGATTGAACAGTGAGGGAAGGCATGAATTGACTTGAAAAACTGTCAGGAGGGTACAAAAGTGGTTAGGGTCACCAAACATGGGTTATTGTTACTTAGAACTACATGAAAAAATGAGAACACAGAGCCGAGAAGGAGATACAAAACTGAAGAAACTATCAACGACTAGTAAGTTACAGACGTGGCATCACCAAAATCATTAGCAACCATACCCAAGAAGATTCGCACAAAAGAATCACCAATAGAACCAAGGATTAAGGAAACTCCAGGAGCATCATCATCGGGGCCAACGTTTCTCCGCAACTACATACCACCGAGGAAGGAATATGTCCCACCAGTAACATTGCCAAGAGTTGTGTATTACACAGTGGTGACACCAAACATACTAGAGGGAGTCATCATCAATGAACATATGGCAAGAAAGGTGCCCAAACTGAGATATGAAAACCATGACATCATAGACACGATGAAGTTCCATGAACTTGCACCCCACCAGTACCTAGAGCTGAAAGTTGACCCAACCACAAACCAAAGAATACCAGTGCTAATGGTCAGGGCCAGATGATTAGAGCAAGTAGGCCTACTCAACCTGTTTGACATCCCACACTTCAGATGTAGAAATGAAATAAATGCATGCGTCAAGTTGCTCCTCTCTTGCGTACATGGAGGGTTCATGTGGCTGGATAGGCCAATCTCCATCGACACATAATTAATATTAAGAATCATAGGGTTACCAATGCAGGGGAAATATCCCACCCTGTTGTTCATAGATAAAAGGAATGACAGAGCCTTATCCGAGGCAATGAGAAAGAAGTTTCACACAGTTAGAGGGGTGTGTGATTTGGACGTGCCAATCATCCGTGACCCAACCATTAGACTTGTGAAACAGGCGCTTGCATGTAAGATATTAAAGAAGTGCAGAAAGGACCAAGTGCTAGCATGCGTGATAGTTGCGGAAGAAAAGTGTGTGGAAGGCACCACTATGAGATGGGTGCCATTCCTACTTAACCAGTTCCTCATTGACTATATTGAGGCACAAGACAAAGGCATGGAATTTCATTATCTCTGGTTGTTAATTTTGATTGCATTCGCAGCATGGGAGGAGTCGAAGGATGCACAGTTCTTGGGGCTGAGAGGGAATTTATGCTTAGCAGAAAAGTACTAGAACTTTTGGTACTCAACGAACAAGAGGAGACAAATAGACAACAACATAGAATTTATTTCTTTATGTTGACGCATTTTGATAGTGTATTAAAAAAACACCGCACATTTCAACTTAGTTGGTGGAAGCATATGGACCAATGGTGATGTTCCAAGCAGACCGCCACCATATTTATATCAAATCTAAGAATTATCCAAGAGAAGAATGGTTTCAAACAAAATATAAGATAATGGAAGAATATATTCAACTGGTCATGCAGGATTGGGAACTAGATTGGAAGGTCCCTACCACGGACACTAAGACGGAGCAACCTAGCTGCAACGAGACATAACAACACAATGGAATAGGGGAAATTACTCAAGGAAATAGTGCATGAGAAACCAATATAAGCAATGGCACAGGAGATACACATGACACTAGACCATCAACAGAACAAACCCAACAACCAACACCTAAGGCAGAAGAGAAAAGAAAGAACACAATTATGAGCCCAATTGTGCACAAGAAGGAAAAGGAACACAAAGAACAACCTGTATATAACCTTACTAATGACGATATGGACATAATTGGCTACCAAGTAAGGGATGTCACAGAAGAGATAATTGAATAAGCCACAAAGAAACATGAAGAACTGCACCAGAAGGTGCAGGAGAAACTATTGATGATATAACAACTCTTGAAGACAGTCTGACGAGCACCAAAGAAAGGTTTATATGCATGGCACTCAAAAGGTCCAACTCAAGAAGCACAAACTTCAACATCATCACAACTGACAATAGATCTCAAATTGATCAAGATGTCAACATAGGTAATCAGGTTCCCCACACCCAAAATGCAAAATCAAGTAAAAGGGATAAGTTATATGGACCTAATCATCTCACGGATGCCCACATAATCACCATAGGGATTGCACACAGGTATCACATAGGAATTATGAATCCACACAAACACTACATCTAGTGAATTGGTTAAAGTAGAGGTAGAGAAGACAAATCTACAAAATAAATACACCACCGTGTTACAAGAAAAGTTCACAATAGAACAACAAGTGGAACTCCCACACAAGGAGAAGAGTGAGGATGAAGAAAAGGAAGAGAAATACTTGAAAGAGAAATATGAAGCCTAACAAATGGTGTAGAAGATCTAATTGACAATCCAATACTTATAGAAAGAAGTCCCAGAAGTACCAATGGTAGTCGAGTCCACGATAGAAGAATATGTGTCAAAGATCATAGAAGTCATCACATGACTCTACATGAGGATCACAAAGTTGGAAATGCACATCGTCCCATGGAAACCACTTGAAGAAAGGGAACAAAGGGAAATGAAAACACATACATCAGTGGAAAAAATTAAAATATTACAACAACAATGCATAAGGATGTGCGACAAGGGCACACATATTTGGACTGAGCTTACAATGAACCCAGAGCTAAAATAATTGGAAGATAAAATCAAGAGCACACAGGAGAAAGAACACTAGGAAAATGAACACATTAATACCTTTCCACGTGTGGAAAACATGACAACAATAATCACAAACAGACAGTTGTACAATGATTCGGAATAGATGAAATATGAACAGAGGAAGATCGTGTAGAAAATAAAGCCCCTATAAGATGAATCCTTCAAGGTACTTGGAGAATTGGCCACTGCATAGAACAACGTGATGCTAGCTGCATAAGACGCTGAGGCAAAGCTCACATCTTTGACCGCACAAGCAATGGAGGAAATATTAAGCAAAGAAGTCGCTGTCACAATAGAGGTAGATACAACACAAGATACCCTCCATAGATTGGCATAGGTATGGAGGAATGCAACACCACAAGACTAAGTGGCTTGGGACGAGCCATAGGTGAGTGTTGGGGGCCTATTGGATAGTTAATTTTGGGATGTGATTTTGAGAAAAAACATTATTTATGGAGAACAAGCATATATAGGAGAAGAGTACGCAACAAAGGTGTGCAAATGACAAGGTGCGCAGATGAAACAAAATTGGAAAGAATATCAAGAAGATCAAGAAGATCAAGAAAGAAACGGAAGAAGGGGAAAAGAAAGATAAAAAGAAGGAAAGAACCAACCAAGAAGAGAGTGGTAACAAACTCATGATGAGTTTTCACCAATGGAGCATGAGTTGTAACCAATTCATGATGAGTTTTCATCAACCGAGCATGAGTTGTAACCAACTCACGATGAGCTGTCATAAGGATGTAACCATAGCCTTCATGTATAAATATATAAGGGGTCGGGAAAAATAGAGAACCGATGATTGTAAAAGAATGGTAGATGGGATGGGACGTGATAATAAAGCATTCATTGTAGCACATAGCACAAGCTAGAAGATAATCTAATAAAGAAGTAAACCTTTTGTGGACATAGCTCGGAATTGGGTGAACCACATTAAATCTGTGTGTTAAGTCTGTGTTAATTGTGTATGTGGATGTTAAATCATATAAGTTGTGTGTGTGCATGCTTAACTTTACTTGTATTGATATTATAATATTGTACATTAACCATGAATGGAAGAATAACCATTATATAATATGAATCTTGATATAATTGCATAGATGAAGTAATAAGAGTAAAGTAGGTAATGCATCTAGCACATAAGATCATCTGGTAGTAATGAATAGATTGATGTCCTCCCATTCCATCATAGATACAGATTCTTGGTTCCTACAATACCCATAAAGATACTTCAGGTGAGACTTCACCTTCTTGTGGGTGATGCTAAAAGGGTTGATGTCTGTAGGGTTTGGTTGTCTAAGTCACTTGAACCTAGGTTCTTACAACTGCGTGCCAACAACCACCATGGTATGAGAGGATGCCACATCATACCCCATTACTCATGCATATGGGGCTAGTCACATATGTAATTTCAAGAAGATTCTAGAAGGTTCAAAACTGTATCACAATTAAGGGTTGAGGAAGTCAAAAACCTATGCCTAGATGGCTATCAGTTGATGTTAAATATCGAGCCACTAGGAGGGGAAGGGGTTCCATTCTATGTTATTGTATTTTTTTCCATAGAAGAGCATAACAACTGAGAGTGGGAAATTAGAGAACATAATAGAGGGAGTTGATGTTCTGTAGAAGCCTAACAGGCCATATGTCTCAAGTAACTCCATAGAGAGTGCCTTATCCTTTATACTTGCATTATTTCCATACCAGAGAGAAGAGAAGCCTCACCTTCTATCTAGGCTTTCTCCCGTAAGAGTTTCCAAGAGAAAGTCTTTGTGTTATTTTGTGAATGGCGTGTGATTGTATTTTATTTTTCTCTATTTTCCACATTTTATATATTTCACGCATAAGGATAAAATCAACAACTAAATATTCTACATTCTAAAATAATTTCAAATTCATGGTATAGATTTCAATTTTGATTATCAAATCCATTGTCAAAAACTATTCTAGTGGAATATCCACGATAGTTTACATATAATATTGGTATCAGAGATGATTTTCTTGGGGTATTTGTGGAAAGTTGTAGGATCCCATTACAGAAAATTATATTCATAGAAAATTCGTAGAAACTCTAGCCATTACAGACAATTATATTCATAAGAACCCTTGAGATCCAACAGAAGAGAGATTTGAGATGTCGGAATCATAAGTCACCGACATCGGTCTCAATATGAACCTCTTCATGGTGGTTCTAGCAGGAAAGATTGTTCACCATTTGGAGATAATGGAGGCTCTAACTCAAAGATCATATTGGAGGGTAAATCAGGAGATCAAGAAGACCTAGGAAAGGAGTCGTTAAAAGAACTCGATAAAGAGGAGTCGAGTTTGAGTATCCTTAAACCTTCATAGTACCTATTCAATATGGAAGAAAAAGTGGACATAAAGAAATACCAAGGTGATATCAATACATTAAAAGTGAATCATTGGTTGCAACATCTAGAATTTTATTTTAGTGTTCACCACATAGATGAAGAGAAAAAGATTTCATTTTATAGATTGAATTTAGAAGGCCATGCATTAACTTGGTGGGAAAGTCACTCATAGACCCTTAGGCTGGAGGGTGATCCACTAATAAGTAAGTGGGGGTATTTGAAAAACCTAAGTCCCAATTCTATCATATTGGGTATGTAAAGGACCAATGGATCCCTTCGAATTACTTCAAATAGAGGTAGGGACAGAGTGCATAGTGGTACACCACTGAGTTCAGAAAGATGGCCATCATGTTGGGCATATCTCCCAAGAAACTAGATGTACTTATCAATTATATYGGGGGTTTAAATAGTCATCTATGAAATAAAGTGATGCTCTTCAAGCCAAGGACAATGGATGAGACATGTGTACAGGTAAATTAGTTGGAAAACATAGGCCAAAAGAAAGGCCATCCAAGTGGTTCCAAGCAAAAAGATCCTTGAGAATATTCCAAGGAGGGGAAGAATAAGTGGAAAGGGGGTAAATATAAGAAGACAACAACCACTACACATTAGTGAAAAGATCCCAAAAAACATTGCAATCATTACAACATTGATGTCCACACTGAGGAAAAGTGTCGAAAACTACATCAAGAGCTAAACCTGAAGAGTCGAAAGAAGGATGAAAAGAAAAAGAACATTTTAGCCATAGATTTGAGAAATCACATTGAAAGTAGCTCTGATGTGGATGCAAATATTGTCTACACATATATGCATAAGGAGGTGAATCTGAGTACCCTTCATCACAAAGAAGAGAAGGATATGACCAAGCTCTTCCACATCAATATTTAGGTCAATCAGACAACGATAGATACTATGTTCGACTCAAGTTCACATGATAATCTCATAATAGAGGATCCAGTCAACAAGCTTGGATAGGAGGTTCATGATAATCCTATCCCCTATTTATTGGGTTGGGTAAATAAGGATGCATAGATCATGGTAACAAAGCAGTGCAAGATTAAATTTGTTGTAAGTGTTGATTTTATAGATGAAGTAGAATTGGATGTAGTACCACTGGATGTATGTGCAGTTGTGTTTGGAATCCCCTACATGTATATGAGGGATTCTATATTCATACAAATATCAAATAAATACAACATCATCAAGGATAAGAAACCCAAATCAAAACTTTCACTGGTAAGTGTGAATCAAGCTAAGAAATTGATTAGTTCTAGCAACAAATATGTTTTACCTTTTCTAAGAGAAAATTAGTCTTTTGAAGAGTTGTTAAAAGTAAATACATTCCTGGAAGGGTGTATTAAATAGAAGAAACATCAATTGGAGTAGTTTTTGCAAGAATACAGAGGAGTGTTCCATGATCCTTAAGGGTTACCACCTAACAGGGAAGTGGAGCATGAAATCCAATTATTTCCAGACCCCCCCTTGTCGAATATTGGGTTGCATAGACAATATGTTCTGGAAGCAAACAAAGTGAAGAAGCAATTGAAATAGTTGTTGGAGAAGGGTATGATTTGATGAATTACGTCACCTTTTGGGTCACCCATCATAATTGTTACCAAGAAGGATGGGACTTGGAGAATGTGTATCAATTGCAGGGAATTGAACAATTTTACACTAAAGAATCGATACCCTTTTCCCAGGATTGATGATCTCTTGGACCAATTGTAGAAAGACAAGTACTTCACTAGTATGGATTTGAAATCATGATATCACTAGGTACGATTCAAAGAAGAATATAGTTGGAATATTTCCTTCAATATAAGGCAAGGTTTGTATGAGTGGTTGGTTATTCCATTCAGTTTATGCAACACACCAACTAAATTTATGAGACTAATGAATGGTGTTTAATTCCCTTATATAGATTCATTTGTTATTTTTTATATGGATGATATATTGGTTTATAGTGCTACCTACGAGGAGTAAATATCACATCTTACACAAGTGTTAGAGACCTTGAAGAAGCATCAATTGCTGGATAATCTCAATAAATGTGATTTTGGTCAGCAATATTTGGTGTATCTCGGGTATCTTATCGGTGGAGGTGATCTCAAGATAGATCCCGCCAAGTTGGAGGCCATCATGAAATGGCCATTTCCTACAAATTGCAAAAAATTTAGGAGATTTTTTGGGGAAGCACGATACTTACAGAAGTTCACAGCTTCATTTTCAGTAGTAGTTGCACCACTCCATGCCATAGAAATGAGTGGTAAGAGTTTCCAATGGCGGAAGAATTAGTAGAAGGATTTCGATGAGTTGAAAAGAAAGATCAGTCAAGAACCAGTTCTCGTGCAACCAAACTTGCAAAATACCTTCAAATTGGAGACATGTGCAAGTGGGTATGCCATGGGAGTAGTCCTAATGTAGGGAGGAAGGCCCATCTACTATAATTCTGAAGTATTTCATAGGGTAGTTCTCAACTACCCTACCTATGCCAAGGAGATATATGCCTCGGTATAAGCTTTCAAAAAGTGGAAGCACTATCTAATGGGTAAGGAGACCATCATCCACAAAGATCACCAGTCACTCCAGTATTTACAGGCCAAGAGTAAGTTACAACAAACCAAACACTACAAATGAATCCTAACGCCCTGTTTTCCCCCATAACTGTAATGATGCTTAATACTTCATACGATTTTATTTATGAAGCTTGTAATCATGTTTTTATTAATCAAAGACACCAAAAAACTAACTGAGAGGGAAATCCTTAAAAGTACTAGCCATGATACACAAGTGGGAATTGATGAAGTTGGAATTAATGAAGTAAGTTGAAAAAGTGGATCTGAGATGTTTTTGTGAAGAGAATAGAAAGATTTTTTAGCAATCCAGCTTATGATTACAAGGCATAAACACACACATACAAATGCACTAGGTCTGTATGGATCTACATGACCGATAATTGAAGTTAGACTGGTGGTTGAAGCAGTTAATAATTGTTGACAGTTATGACCTCTTGAAGAAGGAAAAGGATCAACAAAGTGACCTAACGAATAGGAAATGAACGAATTTTTCCTCTCATTAATTCAGAATAGACTACGGGCTACATCTACAGAAAATCCATGAGAATCCTAAGGAGTGGAAGAATAAAAGGACAGAAGTGGAAAAACACCACGGGACGACCAATAGAGGGAGAAGACAAAGAGACAGGTAAGGGAGAGTGTGCATACTCACACATAAAAGCAACAAAAGATAGAGAAAGGAGGAGAGAGAAGAATGATCACCAAGAATGGTGTCCAGAGCATAGAGAACGCAGAGAAAAAAGAAATTCTCCAGCTTGGAAGTGAAGAAGAGAAGAAACTGGAGAGGTTTCCTTGAATAAAATAGGAAGCTCATCCAAGTTATTGATGATAACCCTGAAATAGAGAAGACTTAGATCCAGTCTGGAGAAATATAGGGATACAAATTGGTACTTATTGGATAGAAACCAACTCTAGTAAGGGGAGGTCACAGAGGGACTATTTAACAGAGAAGGGACTCCATTGTGTAGAGGAAATTCAGTTAATAAACTACTTGATAAACCTGTAGAGACCTTGAGATCAGTGGGAAGGGGGGAAATTATGTTTTTGTTAGTGGGGAAAGGAGAGTAACCTTCCCAAATCATCTTGAGATTCAAAAACCAACTGAATCATTCCCCTTACGGTATCATGTCTTGGCACAAGGTGGCGTACTATAGGAAGGCACTCTGCAGTATGGCCTAAGGTTGGGAGGAAAGTTGTCCTCTCTTAATTGGTTGGATGGTTGTTACAACTTATGATGAGATAAGTATTTATTTGAATTATTTAATATATGTTTAGTGTTGTAAATATAATTATATGATTGACTCATGAATGTGAAGATATGTATGGAAATATTGAACTCTAGAGTAAAGAATAATATTCTTGTTTTATTTACTATTTATCTAATAACTTTTGAACATGAGGAAGTAGTGTATGTATAATGTATGTCCTTGATAATATAACAACCTTGAGAGGAAATTTTGCAAGATATGGACAAAATATTCATCTTGTGAGATGATAGGAATGTCTTGATAACTGGAAGGTCCCAGTAAGGGTTAAGGAATCAAAAACTTGTGGGAACCTTTTGTTTTTAATTGGAAATATTACAGTATATGTAAATCCACATCCAATATTCAAAATAAATTCCTTATCCAGGTTAAGAGTGAACTCCATAACTCTTGAGGGCCGGTAGAGTCTTAGAAAATACTTAGAAGAAAACCTTGAATGTTGAAGTCTAGATTCTAGAACCGTCTCCTTGAGAAAGATCAATGTTTTAAGTCGAGATGGTTTGTAGCCATTGGTTCGGCGAAGAAAACATATCTAGACCATTGGTAGGATGGCACTACCATTAGAGATACCAAGTGAGGGATTGTATTAAGACCTCGATAAGGAGAAACTTCGAGTTAGCCTGAACTATCGATATATCAGAGAACGATTATGTTGAAATTTGGGTCATTGGATCTAGTTGTTAGTATGTCAAAGTAAGGTCTATCAGAGGTGTTTCCAAGAGGATAGGGTAGGAGTACAATGATGAAGGAGTACAAGGAATGTATATCTCTTGGGGATTATCCTACTAGATCTCAATCATTGGATCTATTATAGCTCGAACCTAGAAAGTTGGCCCTATGACCGTTATCTCTAAGTGATTGTGACATCTGAGTGAACCTAGATCACTACATGGTGTGATTGAGGACTGTCAAATCTATCAAAGAAAATGTTTTTGGAGTGGTCATGAATGTCAAAGTGCAGATATTTTGATGGTAAAGGATCCAAGGGTAAATCTGAGTCATTAATGGCAATGTGGCTGATAGGAAACAACAACCATAGATCTGTTGTGGGTCACACTTATCCACTTAAAAATACCAAACAAAGTGGGGAATAACCACCGAGTAATTTGAGGCCTCAAGGAAATTGCAACCATCAATATTTTTCCCTATGGACCATTGGATTTACAAACAAGAATTGTCGAAGAAGGCCTATCGGAGTCGATTTTGAATTGGTACATAGTTGACTCCAATAAGAGAGAGTCTGAGGTGCCTTAGATTGTCAACCCGATGTCGAGGGGTGTTCCTAGCCATTTTATTAAGGACATATAGAACACTATAGGCCTTGACAAAATCTGAGAAGGGAATTTGTTGTAATTGGGAATAAGACATGGGGATTCTTAGAGAAACCCGAGTATGAATTTAGTGGAAAAAGGAAGAAAAATGAATGCCTCACCAACCTAAGTGAGTTTAAGGAGGTTAGGTGTGTTACATAGTGGTATCATAGTGAGGTTCAAACTCTAGTCTTGAATGGGCCACCGAGGCTACTTAATTTTTTTTTGAAAGCTTTTAATGTTTCTTGGTATGCATGTTTTAAAATGTTGATATAATTACTAATCATGACTATTGTTTCAACACGTATGATATATTTAAAGGAAATAAGAGGTAGATGGTGCAGTGCAACATCGAAGACACCTCACATCTCATAGAGGAGGAATCTCATGGCTGAAGGGATATAGAAACCCATCCATATTTGATAGTCATTTTTAGAAATCTGAAAGCAGATAATGAGAGGTTCATGAGAGATCAGGCCAAACAAGAAAACTTTAATGTAGTTTTACTACAGATCTTATCAAAAATTCAAAAAACATTTGCAGCAAGGCACTAGTAATGTTGAGTTACTATATTGAAAAAAATTGAAGACCCCATTGGATTCCCAAAGGCATGGGCCAAGCCATAGTAATGTGGGAAGAAGTTATTCCCAGAAGAGGCATCAAGATGACAAGAAGGGCAGATCTAGTGGAAGCATTTCCACAGAGTCATCTAGAAGGAAGACTACTTCGATAAAGTTATCCAATAGTGGCATAGGGTCAAGTTCCCCTAAGAATAAAAATAAGAGACATTATTAGAGTTCTCTGACTAAATAATTCAAGAAGGATAAACCACCTACCTTCGATGGAGAAATTAAGAAAGGAGAATAATTCAAGGCATGGTTGTTTGGTTTGAAGAAGTACTTTCGGGTGCATAATTACTTCGAGAATACCAAGGCAAAGATTTCCATTTTTAACTTGAATGGAGGAGCTTCCATTTGGAGGGAATACCTCAAGTAAATCAATGGCTTGAAGGAAAGAAAACTAACTTGGAAGTAGTTTGAAAAGTGCTTTCGAAAGGCATATGTATCAGAAAAGTATTATGATGAAAAAGTTAAGGAATTACATGAGCATAAGTTGGGAAAACTTACTATTGATGCATATGCCAAGAGTTTTATGGAGGTGTTGAGGTATGCCCCTTACCTCAAGGATGAGAAAGAAAGAGTGCAAGGTTTTCTTAATGGATTTCCACAGTCCTACCAAGACAGGATCAAGTTTGATAAGCCGAAGACATTGGAGGACACTATAAGGAAGGCCAAGTGTTTTTGTGACCAGTCTAAACTTAAGAAAGATCCTCCTAAGGATTGGAAGAGAAAATACAAGAACGGATTCCATAAAAAGGGATTCAAGTCCTTTTCATACAAGAATCCAAAGAAAGGTGCACAGTTTGGTTAGCCAAGAAGAAGTTTGCATCAACATAATTTTCCATCTCAGAGTGGAAATAAGCCAATAGAGTTGGAAAGAGAAAAAGTAGAGTAACCAAAAAATGGACCTCTACAATGTTGGGGTTGTGTAGAACCACACCTATTGAGGGATTTTCCTCATAGAAAACATGATAGCAAGAAGGTGTATCATGTACAAGAAGCAACTATGGTCAATGATGTGGCCAAAAGTGTACCAAAGATATATGCAGCTGTGGAAAATCAACAAGAAGACCACCAAGCTTTTGTGGTGTAGTTGGAAGATATTATTTCCAATCAACCTATTTCTATTTTAATTGACCCTGGATATAACCTTAGTTATGTCTCACCTTGAGCTATTGAGGCATGTTTATTACAAAGAAAGAAACATGTAAGACATTGGTTGGTTTAGTTGGCCACTGGAACTAAGAGGAAAATGGCTGAGGTCATAGAAGATTTTCCAATTGAAATGAATGGACTGCAAACTCAAGCAACCTTGAATATTATTCCCCTAGGCTCATATGATGTGTTTTTGGGTATGGAATTTCTATCTTCCCATAAGGAAAAAATTATTTTTTATGAAAATATTTTGGAATGTGAAGATGAATAAGGAAATATAAGAGTTGTGCAAGGCATTCGAAAGCTAGTTTTAGTGAGACAAATATCAACATTGAAACTTAAGAAGTTCAGTCAAAAAGGGTGTCCCTTGTATCTTATACAAGTTCTTAACTCAATAGAAATCAAGGAGATAAAGGAAGAATATCACCCTATATTGTGGGAGTTTAAGGATATGTTTCCAGAGGAGGTTCTTGGATTCCCTCCAAGGAGAGATATTGATTTTTCCATAGATCTAGTGCCTAGAGTAGCACCAAAATCCAAAGTTCCTTATAGGATGAGCAAACAAGAGTTGGTGTAGTTGAAGGTACAACTGAAGGAAATGTTTGATAAATGTGACATCGAGTCGAGTGTGTCCCCATGGGGAGCACTAGCCCTGTTTGTGAAGAAGAAGGATGGTATCTTGATATTGTGTATTGACTATAGGCCATTGAATAAGATGAGAATCAAGAACAAGTATCTTTTTTGTAGGGAACATGATCTATTTAACCAGCTCATAGAAGATGCAATCTTCTCAAAGATTGATTTGAGGTCTAGATATCATCAAGTCAGAATTAAGGATGAGGACATCCACAAGATGACCTTTAGAACAAGGTATGGAAACTTTGAGTTTGTAGTGGTTCCATTTGGGTTTACAAATGCACCGACCACATTCATCTATTTAATGAATAATGTTCTTAGCAAGTACATAGACACGTTTGTCCTAGTGTTTGTGAATGAAATTTCGGTGTATTCCAAGACTAGAGAAGAGCATGAATATCATATTAGAATAATTCTAAAGGTGTTGAGAGAGAACCAAATGTATGCTAAGTTTATAAAGTGTGACTTCTTTCAAAAGGAA
>JZKD02S2160940.1:0-20406 GCA_000966675.3 Picea glauca
CATAATTGATGTGTATCGCTATACTTTAGTACGACCACTACTATAGCGAAGGGATTTCACCTTTCTGTAATTGGTTATTGTCTTTCCTCTGCACCAGCTATCAGTGGGTGTAAGAACAATTTGCATTTACAGAATTATATGTTTATTTACACTATGTCAATTATTTCCATACTAATATCTTCTTCTGTGTATGTGTGAGTTTTCTATTGACAGGAACCTTATGTTATCTGCAACTTAATGTTCTTCCTTCATCCTCATCTTTTTATTAAAAATAATACAGTTACGGGAAAGGGCCTTCTGTTTGCATTTCTATTTTATTCTTAAAGTAAAAATTTCTCTTTCTTAAGACCAAATTGAAACAGCGTTAAAATATCTCCTTAAATCATTTCCATACTGGTATTGTTCCTCAAATGACTGTCCCTGCTGCAACTCAACCTAATATTCAACCCGGACTATCCAATCAAACACATATTGCTTTAAATCTTTTTTATACAATCCTTAAAACTGCTAACACCCGGGAGGAACTAGAACGTTCATGGGCAGCCATTGAACAAGATATTACTACCCAGGAACAGTTGGAAGCTAGACATCAAGAACGTAGAAATCGTCATTAGTTTCCTATATCGAAGGTTAGTGTAATCCTTTATCAACCTTTATCATACTTTCAGATGCCTTGACACTGTACTTTTAAGCCTTAAGTACAGACTCAGGAACAACAGAAGGTATTTACAATGCATGTCGATTGAACCTATTGTTGTCAAGTTATTTTTTAATCCCTATAGAAAATTTTACAATGTAACAATGTATTGAAAGGACCTAATGCTACATGCTAAATGTTGGCAATAAACTTCTTATTTATATTTTATAGGTGGAAATGAAGTAGATATTTGAACTAGTGTAAATCTGTATTAATGGACATAGCAATTGACATTTGCTTTGAATGATTTGATGGGAGGAATTTAACATGTGTATAGGGATATGTTTTATTGATGGACCATAACCAAGATATTAAATGCAAATCATGCAGATAAGATTGTCGCGGTTTCTCACAGTCTTAAAATGCAATTTTCAATTAGTGTTTTGACTTATACATTTGCAAATATCAACCTTGATTTGATTCTAACCTCAAAGTGTAACCTTCTTAAACTTGTCACTATTGATTATGTAAGTGCAAGTTGTAGTTATTTTCGTTGTAATTTTTTATATTTTTGTTTATATATTTATGTATATATTATTATCATTCCCAACCCAACATCCCTAAAAAAAAATATAGATGTACTCAATCTATTGTGAACAATCATTCCCCATTTTCCAATTTCAAAAACACCCACAACATACTTACTCACTAGTTTCCATAAACATGAGTTACAAATCCATTTATCTTCTTAAGAATTTTAAACAAGCTGCAATGCATAACATCAATTGACACCTATCACATAAAAAATAATTATAATAACAATCCATAAAAAAAAAATTAGAAAATGCAATTCCACTTTTATATCATATTCTACTATATAGATATATAGATAGGTAAATATAAACTAGCATGTTTGTTACTTTGTCAAGATATTAAACAATTCCTCTTACATTAAAGCAATGTATACTTAAAATACAACCAACAACTCATATCTTCACATTTCACATTAAAAAAATGATAAAGTGTTCAACATACTTTGGTTTATTGGCATATTCTAGTAGCATATTTTGGTGTATGGTTCATAAAAAGACCTATTCATTCACAATTAAATATTCTGGTAGTGGACTTCGGTGCATATCCATGTATGTATGCTTCCCAACAAGGAGTGTTTCACTTGTATCCCCTTAGACTCGCCTTCTAACATTACCTTAAAGAAGAATTGTGATCCCAAGATGAATGATTATCTAAAGGCATGTTTATGTCCCTGATTTTACAAGGGTGCTAGAAAATTCTATCATCAATCCATGCACTTTCCTATCAACATTTTATTATTAATCTTTACGCTTTCCTATCTACATCNTATTTCCAATTGGTCGCAAACACCAACGTGTTAGTCGCTAGAGCGACCAACCTATTAGTCGGTCTAGTGACCAACCAGTTAGTCGCTTGTATTGCCATTTGGTCACAAACTAGGTCACTTGGTCATTCTAGTGACTAACTGATCCTCCTTCGTTTGACCTTTTTAACTGATGGTTTGGTCACTCTAGCGACTAAGATTCATCGTTCTACCAACTCATAATGGTTTATTGTATAAGTTTTCCATGGTTGTCTTGGTCACTCTTGTGACTAATATTAGTCGGTCTACCGACTAACATTCGTCGCTAGCTGAACTTTTCCCTATTGTGAATAGGATTCTTTTCCCGGTCGCTAGACCGGCGAAGATCCATGTGTGGCCACTAGACCAACGAATGTATTTCAACGAAAAAAAAAATCATCTTGGTCGCAAAAACGACTCTATGCTGGTGAAAATTCGTCTCTACTTTGTCACAAAAACGTTCAAATTTGATAGTGTTAGAACACTACTTGGTGTTCTGCACATCCCAGGATTCGCCAGAAATTTGATTTCTGTAAGAAAAATGGACCATGTAGGGGTAAAAACAATTTGAAAAGGAAACCTGCGGGATGGTTCGAGGAGAAATGGTGTTGTTGAAGGGAGTTCGGTTTGGAACTCTGTATAAGCTGAAAGGAAGCACTATTAGTGATGGGTGTAATAGTTCCATTGTTCCTGGTATTAGATTTGAAGAAGAAATAACTCCTACAGTCTTTGGAGAAAAGGTTATGTTGTGGCATCAAAGACTGGGGCATATCGGAGAGAAGGGTCTTCGACTACTGCACGGTAAAGGTATGGTTGAAGGTATGTCTAACTGCTCTTTGGATTTTGATTTATGTGAACATTGTGTATATGGGAAGTAGAATCGGGTAATATTCCCTTCTGGTGCAACGAGGGCAGAAGGAATTTTACAGCTAGTTCACAATGATGTTTTTGGACCTATGTCGGTCCCATCATTGGGAAAATCTGTGTACTATTTCTCATTTATAGATGACTTCTCAAGGAATACTTGGATATATTTCCTCATAAAAAAATATGAAGTCTTTGACAGGTTTAAAGAGTTTAAGGCTCTTGTTGAGAATCAAACAGAGAAAATAATTAAGGTGCCGAGGACAGCTGATGGCGGAGAGTTCTGCGGGAATGAATTTGAAGAATTCTGTAAGAAGTGCGGTATAGCAAGGCAGAAGACTACTCCATATACACCTCAATAGAATGGAGTTGCAAAAAGGATGAACAAGACGCTGATGGAAAAAGAAAGGTGCATGCTTAGTGGTGCCGGGTTAGTGCAAGAATTCTGGAAAGAGGCAATGGGTACTACATGTTACCTGGTCAACAGATCACACTCATCGGTGTTGGATGAAAGGACTCCACAAGAGGTATGGACTGGTAAGAAACCTTTTCTCACACATCTCAAGGTATTTGGTTGCGATGCATATGTTCATGTTCCAAAGGAAAACAAGGGTAAGCTAGATAAGAAGGTTGAAAAGTGTATCTTTATTGGATATAAAGATGGTCTCAAAGGTTATAAGCTTTGGAACCCATAAACTAAGAAGGTAGTGTATAGCCGAGATGTGGTNCCCATTGGCAACAAATGGGTATTTAAAAAGAAGTTGAATGCAAAAGGAAAAGTGGAGAAATACAAAGCTCGATTAGTAGCAAAGGGTTATTACCAGGTTGAGGGAATTGATTTTGGTGAGATTTTTTTTCCTGTTGCCAAGTTAACCTCTATAAGATTTTTGTTATCTGTTGCTGCTGCATTTGATTTTGAAGTAGAACAAATGGATGTGAAGACAACATTCCTACATGGGGATCTAGAAGAAGAAATCTATATGAAGTAGCCAGAAGGATTTGTTGTGAAAGGAAAGGAGGAGTTGGTATGCAAGCTGAAAAAGTCCTTGTATGGTTTAAAACAATCGCCAAGGATGTGGTATCAAAAATTTGATACTTATATGTTGGGACTTGGTTTCACAAGAAGCAAAGAGATTCATTATGTGTATTTCAAATTAATTGGTGATCATTTGATTTATTTGGTCTTGTATGTGGATGACATGTTGATAGGAAACAATAAGGAGATTATCCAAGATGTGAAAACTTAGTTGTCCTCTAAATTTGACATGAAGGATCTCAGTGCTTCAAATTTCATTTTGAGCATGGAAATTAAAAGAGATCGGAAAAAGAGGAAACTTTGGTTAAATCAGAGAAAATATGTCGAGACAATATTGCAGAGGTTTAATATGCAGGAATGTAAATTGATCAAGGTTCCTATTCCTGTTGGTGTAAAGTTATCTGCGGATCAGTGTCCCAAGACACATGAAGAGGAGGACATGTCTCGTGTTCCATATGCGAGTGCAGTTGGCAGTTTGATGCATGTAATGGTCTGTACTAGACTGAAAATTGCACATGCGGTGGGAATTTTGAGCAGGTATATGTCAAAACCAGGGAAAGAGCATTGGACAATAGTAAAAAGGGTTTTCAGGTATTTGCGTGGCACTGCTAGCTATGGATTGTGCTACTAAGGAAGACCAGGATTGGATAGAGTGGTGGATATACATGGCTTTGTGGATGTAGACTGGGTTGGAGATCTGGATCATAGGAGATCTACAAGTGGGTACGTGTTTAACCTGTTTGGGGAGAAAAGTTGGATGAGCAAAAGACAGACTGTAGTGGCACTTTCAACTACAGAAGTTGAATACATGGCAACCACTCATGCAAGTAAGGAAGCAGTATGGTTACAAAGATTGTGTTTAGGTATTGGGTTGGTACAACAAGCTATAAGGATAGATTGTGACAATCAGAGTGCAATTTTTTTGGTGAAGAACCCGACTTGTCATTCAAAGACAAAGCATATTGATATTCAATATCACTTTGTGAGAGACATGGTTAAGAAAAGAAAGTATTGCTGATGAAGGTGGACACTTTGAAAAATGTTGTTGATTCATTAACAAAATCTGTGAGCACTGAGAAGTTCTCTTGGTGTAGAGGATCCATGGGCATTGTTGCCCTAGATTGTTGATTATGTAACCCTGTAACCCCCTGTATGCAAAGAAAACAACAAGTGGGAGAATTTTGGGAATGTGTTATATTCTTTGAACGAGTAAGAATGCTTGCGTTGCATCAGGCGCGTAGGGGGGGTGAAAGGGGGTGAAATCCCCCCGTGTGAGGGTTCGGGGGCAGGGCCCCCGATAATTTTTTTGCCTCGAGAAATGTGTCACATCTTGCCTCGTTTTTCGTGTTGCCTCATTTTTCATGTCCATTGTTGGGCGGTTTTTCGACACATGGTTTTTTGCCGATGGTTTTCCATTTCCGGTTAAGGAATTAGGGTTGTTGACTAATCCAGGTCATTGGGTTAGGGTTTTGGATGACGTTGGCTCCTATATGTATATTGTATTGTAAACAATGTATCAATATGAATGAATATAAAATATGATGGTTTTCCCGGTTTGAGTTTCTAGGGGAAAAATCTCTGTGTAATGTTTGTATTTTCCATTGTATCTTTTTTGTTCTTTTACTGAAAATCTGTTTGCAGTAAATATTGTACAAGGTTAAAATCTACACTTCCAACTGCTCCTATTAAGCTAATTGTTCCTATAAATTTTTGCACAACAATGGAGAAGGGGTTATTTGCAAAGAGGAGAGGATTTACTAATTTGTTTTTGAGTTTGTAACCTATAATGCTCTAGAGAGACAAAACACCATTGTAATTATGCAATTGCTAAGAAATAGAGATTGAACAAGCCATTTGATACTATATTTTTTCCTTTAAGTTTTCTCCAGGGTAAGCTATGTTGTGCATTGAGTTGACTATTTGTGTGATTGAATTATTTTGGCTATTTAATGTGTTCTGATGTATTGAGCAAATTCCAATCAATAGCAATGTCATACACTATCTAAGATAGATTTCTTAAGCTTCTCTCTTGGCCACAACGACCAACTACTCCAAATTGTCCAATTAGAGACCAAAGTAGATCAATGGAGGAGAAATTAGAGATGTTATCCATTGTTGTTGATCCCAGACCGAGTTTTTAAGTCTATGATGCTAATAATTAGTGTTTCACCTCCTTAACTGACCATTGGGTGCTTGAGAGATTTCATACACACCCCCCAATCCTTGCAAACTACTTGATTGTTGGGTTATAACAACATCTTCACACCCATGCATCCAATTGATACCAATGCACTAAAATCGAGTTGTTGGAATAGTTGGTTCGTAGCAACAACCTCCTCTTTCAATTTGTTTGATCATTGCTTCCGAAACACATGCCTATGCCCGTGGAAAACATTATATAATGTTGTGGTTTGTTTGAGCCAAAAGTAACCACACCTCCCTACATTACAATTTCTTTGTACGATGTTGCTCTGCCTCCTACAACCATTGCATTGAATTGACCAAATACTACATGGTAATGCACATAAGAGCTTCTACAATCTGTATGCTTGGTTAATTCATTACAACCACTCACCCACACACCCACCCACACACACACACATATTTGATAATTATTATTCATGTTAATAGCTTGGATTAATCTTTTACAATTGGTGTATTGTTAACAAGCGTGAAACAAAGGTTTTGAACTTATATATATATATAAACAAAAGTTTTGTTTGGTTAGCATAACACACAAAATAAGTGGGCTTGCTCTAAGGTTGAGCATTGGCCTTGACATTGCAAAACAAGTACGTTGATGCTTGAAACCAAATATAAACAAAATGTGCTAATTCATTGGCAAAACAAAATTAGAAAATTATGTTTGCACAACAAAATATGTTGTTTTGCTATGCATAATTACATTGTTAAAATGTAATTGCATTCACAATTGAAATTGATCTTTGCTTGACAAACAATAACCCAAGCATGAAAACCAAATTTGAATAGAGATCTATAAGCTAAAACTCAACTTAACAGATAATTATCGAGACATTAGACTTGAATTCCATAAACCTACTATTTAAGAATCAAACAATGTTAAGTTAATTCTATTTTAGTTAAATACTTAATCTATGCTATTTAAAAAACTTAAAACTATTAAAAAAATAAAATTACATAATAAAAATCCAAAACATAAATTTATTTTCAAGAAATGAATGACTTTTCCATGTAGTATCTATGTAAATGCATTTTTAGCTATATTCTTAAAATATGTTAATTTGGAATTAGTTATTTTTAAACGTATGTAAAACATTAATTAAAATGTTATATTTTATTACAATTTAATTTTAAAAATTGATAATTTAATTTAGAGATTAATAATTTCAAAATCACTATCTAATAAAATAAAATTGAAAATTTGATTTAGATATCTCAACAATTTCTCAATCACTTTTTTGAAATTGAAAATTTGGTAGTTTGATTTAGATCTCAACACTCTCATTATCTTTGAAATTGAAAATTTGGTAGTTTGATTTAGATCTCAACAATCTCATTATCAGGATTTTTTATTTTATTTTATTTTTAAATAAAATTGCAATTTTAAATAAAATCATCTAAAATTGAAAATTTTATATAATCTCACTATCAATTTCTTTTTATTTTTTTTAAATGAAATTGCAATTTTAAATAAAATCATCTAAAATTGAAAATTTTATAAAATCTCACTATCAATTTCTAAGAAAATGAAATTGCACTTGCAATTTTAAATGAAATGAAAGTGTAAATTTCAATTAAAAAATATTAAAATAAAATAATAAAACGTGCCATTTAACACCCGATTAGGGCATTCTCCAATTTCATTGGCTTGTTAGTACAAATTCACCTTATAATCAGATGGGTTGGAATTATCACTCCACCCATCTTCTATGAATCTCGATCTTGCTCCGTGATTTCTGTAAATACAAACATACCTCCTCAATAATAATCAATGATAATACTGGTTAATCAATGATAATACTGGTAGGTGGTTATTAAAACTTGTGTTACGGCCATGGAGTAATGTTTGAGCCCACATGACTGAACTATTTATAAATCTATGGCCGATATTAAGTTCACTGTCACAATTGCAATTACGGGGTGTTCTATGTTAGTGATGAAAGCTCTCGACTGTGACGCAAGAGGCATCTACGGTCAAGACGCGATATTTTTTTTGGACACGAAGCAGAAGATTGGAGAAGACCCTATATCTAAGCAGGTTGAATCATGTGATTGCTGGTGTATCTTCATAATTATTTCCACCGGAGTTGAAGCAGAATGTCATGTTGTTACATTCACTGTTGAAGCAGAAATCCATGTTGTTTGCACCGGAATTCTACATTGAAGGATTTGAAAGTTTTTCTTGGAAGAATTGGAATTTAACTGGGACTTTCAGGGACCAGGCTTCACAGAATTGGAGGTCTGGTAAAACTGGATGTTTGGTATGTACTCTTCTCTCAGCGTAGCGGATTTCCGGAATTGTGTTTTTTTTAAAGAATTGGAGTTTGTTAGTAGGGTTTTCATGAAATCGGCTTCATCTAGTTTAGTTGGAAATTTTCAAGTTGGGTGGTTCAGAAATTGGATTTACTTAGTAGGAATTCTGAGTAAACTGAATTTTAGTTGACATTTTGATTAAATTCAGATTTCGTTCTTGATTCTAATAGAAGAGGAGATTCCAAGTAGGTCTCAAAGAACATTAAAGCAAACATAAACATAAACAATAGAAAATTCTATTATAAGCAATCACCAGGATGGAAAATCTTGGTGATGATGAGGTGGGGCAAATATTGAAGAAGGTTACTAACAGAGAAGATAGGAAATCTTGTGCCAAAGTATGTACTCAGTGGAGAAGAGTTGAAAGCTCAACCAGAGAAATGCTTAGAGTTTTGAACCCTCAGCTCTTGCATTCCTTTCTACCAAGGTATAGAAACTTGTTAATTCTTGAAGCAGGGAAGGGAATCTGTGACCTGGATTTAGAGTTAATATCAGACACTTGCCTTGCCTTACAAGTCTTGAATTTGAATCTATGGCAAACTGTGAGCTACGTTGATATATTTCAGGATTCCCATGTAGACACTGTAACTGATCAAGGAATCTGCACTATAGCTGCTAAGTGTAGGGACTTGAGAGAGGTTTACTTAAGGAGAAGAAAGGGCTTAGGCAATGTGGGTCTCACAGCTCTCATGAAATCATGCCCAAATATTGTACATTTAGACCTGGGATTCTGTAATAAGATAACGGATCAAGCATTAGAAGCTATTGGGGCTGCTGGGTACTTGGAAATTCTCATACTACATGGCTGTACATTGATCACTGATCGGGGTTTGGCTTCATTAGCAGCAGGATCAACTGCAAGATCATTAAAGAGGCTTGATCTTTGTGAATGTGATAGAATTACAGACTTAGGGGTTAGTCTTCTGCAACAATTGTCTTCTTTACAAGTGTTGAATTTGTCAGAATGTGGGCCGAGAATTACTGATGCTGGGTGTGTAGCTCTTAAGGGGATTTCTATCCTCGAAAGCATAAACCTCTCATGGTTGATTAATATATCAGATGTGTCATTGCTTGCTATTGCCAGACACTGTCAAAATTTGAAAGAAATAAATATTACTGGTTGTGAGTCAGTTACAGGAGATGGACTCCGAGCATTTTCGCAGAACACCTCCTTACAGGCAATGATTTTGAATGCTTGTAATAATATTCATTGTGAAGACATCGAACAAACTGTGCTTGAATGCCCCAGCTTGGTTCACTTGGGATTGGACAGAGAATTGAGACATTGGATTCCTGCTCGCATACTTGAGAGGATCGAAGGTTGCTGTCAAATAGAATGGTTATAGGTCGATGGATTTCATTGGCATAACCTTGAATTTGAAGTGATTTTATGACCAAACATATGGTCTTATTGATGTTAGATGGCAAATTGTTGGTACAGATTGCAGATGCCGTCAAATAATATGAAGTGTCAATAAGTGTGGAGACCGAAGCTTTCTTTATGGTGCAGCTATTGAATTTGAGTGCATTGAAATCTATTGAAACAGGTTTTTAGAAATTTTAAGACATCACAGGTTTTAGTTCAATCTATTAGCTTTTTATGTTGAATCTTTCATTTGTTTTTCAAGGATCAACATTACATGTTCTACTTTACTTTTAAATGGTGTCAATCTATACTTGGACTGCAAAAAAGAGATTGTTTTTTTATGTAGATACTCTGGATTCAACTTTGCTTTTATCATTTTGAACTGCTCTGAGTCTTGGGAAAGAGTATCAAGGAACACATTGAAGAAAGGTGAGAATTGAGTGCATGCAGTTTATGTTGAGAGGTTGTTGATAGAGTTGGAAAGAAGCTCAATGAGCAGTTTAAAAAAATCAGAAGTCCAATCATGGGAACAGAAGACTAAGACAGTGGAAGAACCATGATATATGTGGAGACTGGCAGACAATAGAGGATAGACACATCAGCTAAGGTGGACTGCTTATCAATGTGAAATTTCTAAACCCAGTACACTTTAAACCAATCAAATTAATTTTTAACTGATTATTCAGGGTTTTTCTTCACAGTAAATTAAATACACAATAGAAATAAATTACCAGGAACTGAAAGTAAAGTGACAGCAATCACATCACAAGTACACACTTATTTTTGGACAATAGTCCCCGGAAAAACCCAAGGTGGGAAAACCGGTGCAGCAGATCTGAGATTTTATTATTAATCAGCAAGGAAGTATAGAGTTCTCTTATAGTACAAATTGGCCCAGCCAAATACCAAGCAAAATGCTCAGCCAAACTCCTCCCCAACAATTGTACGACCCCTCTCTGCAAATCCCTGAACCAAAACGTGCCTGATGAGACCCCGGCATAAGCATCTGCGCAATATCATATGACTGTCTGCATGGGTGTTACGTCACTTGGTACGGTGGCCCTCAGATCTGAGATAAAGTCCTCTGCAAATGCTGAAGATGTGTGTGCCAATCTGCTTGATGAGTCCTCCTATGTCTCCCTGCAAACCCTTACACTCAAATCTGCAATCAATCTCTCTGTAGATCGATCTCTCCTTCTCCTTGTGTGCCCTCTTAGCCTAGCTGATCTCTTTATTCTTCATTGAGCAAGTGAAACTCTAATCTCCAAAAGGATTGAGGGCTCAAATCAACCCTCACCCTCATGATGAGATAAATGGTCAAGATTAAAAGACCACAACTGAAATTATTTTTCACTTTAACTTTAGAAAAAATACTCAATAAAGTCAACTGAAGATTATAACACATCAACAATTCTTTTCCTAAGTTAGAGTTAGGAAAACATTTAATTAATTGACTTAACCTAAGTTTCATTGTCCTCCATCATGCTAGGACGCTGTAATGATGATGGAAGACCTTCCTTGCTATAATCTCAACACTCCCTCTTACTGAGGAAGGGATTCTTTCTCAACCCCATCTGATCTCTAAACTTCTCAAACTTCTGTCTGCTCAGTGCCTTGGTAAAGATGTCTCCCATCTGCTCATTAGTCTGTACGTAATCAAGCCTCACGGCTCCTCTATGTACACAATCCCGGATGAAGTGATACCTGATATCGATGTGCTTGCTACGATCACGAAACACTAGATTCCTAGAGAGCTTGATGCAACTTTGGTTGTCACAGTGAATCACAGTAGCTTCTAGCTCTTGCCTGAACAAACCCAAAAGTAACTTCCTCAACCACGGTGCCTCACATGCTGCCAAACTGGTTGCCATGTACTTTGCCTCGGAAGAGCTCAATGCCATTGATTTCTGCTTCCTGTTGAACCATGAAATAATGCCCGATCCAATGTTGAAGCAACAACCTGAAGTACTCTTCCTATCCTCTGCACATCCTGCCCAATCAACATCTGTTAAACCTGCTAATGTCACTCCACCACTGTGCTCATACAATAATTCGTACTCCATTGTTCCTCTGAGATAGCGAAGCACATGCTTCGCAACAATCCAATGTACTCTTCGAGGGTCCACCATGAACTGACTCAAAGAGTTTACTGCAAAGCTAATATCTGGCCAAGTATTGACCAGATACATGAGTGATTCAATTAACTGATGATAGATAATGGGGTCTACTGTCTTCGAATCTGATGCATCAATCTTCCTCTAGTTTGTAACTAGAGGTGTGGACATGGGCCTACAGTCTATCATCCTGAACCTGCACAAAATCTCTACTGCATACTTCCCATGTCCTAGGAAGAAGCGCCCATCCATCTGCCAAACCTCCAACCCTAGAAAATAGTGCATCAACCCAAGGTCTTTCATTTCAAATTCTGCTGCAAGGTTGACCTTGCAATCTGCTATCAACTACTCATCTTCAGTGAGAAATAGGTCATCTACATAAAGCACCAGTATAAGAGGCTTCTCTCCTGCAAGAAAGTACAAGTTTGAATCTTCCTTGCTCTGTTGGAAGCCCATCTCTCTCAAGTAGCTGTCAATCCTCGAGTACCAAGATCGAGGTGCCTGCTTGAGCCCATAAAAGGCTCCCCTTAGTTTGCACACATGCGTCTCTTTGTTGCCAACCTCAAATCCCTCAGGCTGCTCAACACATACCTCCTCCTCAACTACTCCATTGAGGACGACAGTCTTCACGTCTGATCACTCCAACCCTTCTCTGTTGCCAATGAAATGACTGCTCGGATTGAAGAATGCTTGGCCACAGGAGCAAAAGTCTCCTCGTAATCAACTCCCTCTCACTGTGAAAACCCCTTGGTCACGAAGCGGGCTTTGTACTTGTCCATGCTTCCATCTGTTGCATGCTTAACTTTGTAGATCCACTTGGATTGAACCACCTTTTTTTCCTCTGGCCTCGAAACTACCTCCCATACATCATTTTTCATAATGGAGGCATATTCCTCCATCATGGCCTCCTACCACACCTTATGTTGTGCAACACTCTCATAATTGGAAGGCTCAACATCAATGAGCTGAGTCATCAATGCCATATATCCAAGTCTCTCTGGTGGTTTGTTGCGTCTGAAGTCCCTCTCTGGAAGCCCTGCCAACCTAGAATCACTGAATGTGGATTTGTGCCACTTAGGCCGTGGCCTAATAATTTTCTCTTGGGGAATTGCATCATCCTGCTCCTCCTCATCATGAAATTGCTCCTGATAAACCTGTCCAACAGTCTCCCTCTGAACATCTGTATCCTGTGTCTGCTCCTGTCATCCTATCCTCTGACTCTGTGCCTCCTGCTCTTGGACTCCTGTGCTCTGTCCCTGCTGGTTCTCTACACTTGCTGGCAAATCCTTCGATCTCCTCAATGTATGTTCCTCCTCGAACTGCACATCTCTACACACAATAACCTTCCTGCGTGCATGTACATAGATCTTGTAGGCTTTGGAAGCCTCACTGTAACCAACAAGTAACCCCTTCACCGTTGTAGGGTCCAACTTTGTCCTCTTCTTTGAAGGGACATGACAGTAACATGCACTGCCCCAGATGCGAATATGACTCACATCTGGCCTAGTACTTGAAAATGTCTTCTCAAGTGTACGCTTCCCCAAAACTGTGTGGGGACTCCTATTCTGCAAATACACTGCAACACTGCTCGCTTCTACCCATAAGAACAATGGCAGTCCTTGATCATGAATCATAGCTCGTGCCGCTCCAACCACAGTCCCGTTCTTTCTCTCGGCCACTCCATTCTATTGAGGATTGTAAGGAACTGCGAGTTCCTTCTTAATCCCTGTTGTTGTGCAATAATCCTCAAACTCCTTGGAGGTGTACTCTCCCCCATTATTTGATCTTAAGACCCGAATCTTCTTCCCAGTCTGGTTTTCCACTAGGGCTCTAAACTCCTGAAACCTCCCAAAGACCTCATCCTTGGTATTTAGAAAGTAAATCCAGGTCTTCCTGGAGTAGTCATCAATAAACAAGACAAAGTATCTCGAGCCACTCACTGACTCCACACTCATCAGCCCACATACGTCAGAGTGTATCAGATCAAGTGCTCCCTTGGACCTGTGCTCGCTAGATGGAAAGGGTTTCCGGGCATACTTGCCCAATGCACAACCCTTGCAATGGTCATGCCTCTCAGCTGTAATCTTGGGCAATCCAGTGACTGCCTCCCTCAAATGCGCCAAAGCACCAAAATGAATGTGTGCCATCCTTCTGTGCCACAACTCACCTATATTTGTGGTGAAACTTGCTAATGCTCTCCCTTGCTGAACCTGTAACTTGTAGAGCTTCTCCTCTCGAACCCCAATCATCCTGTCCATATTCTCACCTGACCCACCCGGTTTGATGAACACCTTTCCTTTATGGAAAGTGACCTCATATCCCTCATCCTGAAGAGTAGAAACTGAGATGAGGTTCTTGGTCAACCTTGGAAAATATAACACATCACTGAAATATAGTGGTTTCCTAGACTCCCTTAGAAATGAGACCGTGCCAACTCCTTGCGCCTTGTAGCATCTGCCATCCCCTAGCTCAATGACTAGATTTACGCCTCCCTCCTGTAGCCTAGTAAACCACTCTTTGCACCATGTCATATGAAAAGATGCACCATTGTCTACAAACCACATGTCTAAAACAACTGTACTAGACATACATGCTATGAAGCAAAAATCCTCCTCAAATGACTTGGAAAACTCATCCACCGTTGCTGAAGCTGCCATCTGTGGCTTCTTCTTCTTTCTCTCAGGACACTGTGATGCAAAGTGACCCATCTTGTGACATTGGAAGCACTTGACCTTTGAGAAGTCAATGTTTTTCTTTCCACTTTTCCTCTTCTTCTTGCCCTTTTCTTTGTCTGCAAGGGCCAAGCCTTCTTCCTCCTCTACATGAGTTGAAGATGATGGTCCTGCTTTACCAATTCTAATTTTTTCCTGCACAAAATCATCCCACCACTGTTGCCAATCAGGGAGCTTCTCTCGAGCTACCACACCACGGACAAACCGTCCCATGACTTAGTAAATCCATCTAGTGCAATACGCACTAGCTTGGGATCTGCAGTCTTTTCTCCCACTACTGCAAGTTCATCTCTAATTTGTGTTATCCTGGTAAGATAAGGTATTACACCCTCACCTTTGGCCATCTTGGTTCCACGTAGTTGCTTGCGCAGAGCCATCACTTTGTTCTCATTTTTGTTTTGGTAGAGATCACTTAGGGCTTTCCACATGTCTTTTGCCTCAGCTTTTCTTGAGAGATGTGGGACCACATGGTCCTTTATCCCATCAAGAATTAGGCTCTTGGCCTTAGCCTCACCCTTCTTCCAGATGACCAATTCAGCTGCACCTGTGGGAGCTGCTTCCTTGTYACTGACATGTTTTGACACATCATTGAATTCCAATATCATTGTCATCCTTTCTTTCTAGGTGGGGTAATTCTGAGCCCCTTGTAACCTGTCTTCCACCCTCAAACTCATGGCCATTTTTTGAAAGTGTTATGTTCAAACCCTCACGGTTCAAACCCTACCTCTGTTTTTCTTTTTATGCTGAAACCCTAGCATGAAAACCCTAGGTGCAAGGGAAGATGACGACTGCCTTAGATCTGTGCCTGAAACTTCAGATTTCTGTTGGATCTTGAAAACCCACTTGTGATACTACCTCTTTAACAGTCCTACTCTGATACCATGTGAAATTTCTAAACCCAGTACACTTTAAACTAATCAAATTACTTTTTAACTGATTATTCAGGGGTTTTCTTCACAGTAAATTAAATACACAACAGAAATAAATTACAAGGAACTGAAAGTAAATTAGACAACAATCACGTCACAAGTACACACTTATTTTTGGACAATCGTCCCCGGAAGAAACCAAGGTGGGAAAACTGGTGCAATAGATTTGAGATTTTATTATTAATCAACAAGGAAATATAGAGTTCTCTTACAGTACAAATCAGCCTAGCCAAATACCAAGCAAAATGCTCAGCGAAACTCCTCCCCAACAATTGTACGACCCCTCTCTGCAAATCCCTGAACTAAAATGTGCCTGATGAGACCCCTGCGTAAGCCTCTGCGCAATATCGTACGACTGTCTGCGTGGGTGTTGCGTCACTTGGTACTGCGACCCTCAGATCTGAGATAAAGTCCTCTACAAATGCTGAAGATTTGTGTGCCAATCTGCTTGATTAGTCCTCCTCTGTCTCCCTGTAAACCCTCACACTCAAATCTGCAATCAATCTCTCTGTAGATCAATCTCTCCTTCTCCTTGTGCACCCTCTTAGCCCAACCAATCTCTTTATTCTTCATTGAGCAATTGAAACCCTAATCTCCAAAAGGATTGAGGACTCAGATCAACCCTTACCCTCATGATGAGATCAATGGTCAAGATTAAAAGATCACAACTTAAATTATTTTTCACTTTAACTTTAGAAAAAATACTCAATAAAGTCAACTGAAGATTATAACACATCAACAGTTCTTTTCCTAAGTTAGACTTAGGAAAAAATTTAATTGATCGACTTAGCCTAAGTTTCATTGTCCTCCATCATGCCAAGATGTTGTAATGATGATGGAAGACCGACCTTGCTATAATCTCAACAATCAAACCCTTGGCTTAGCATGGTAATAAAGGAAACAAATAGGACTCCCAAGGCCAACCAGTCAGTCCAAGAATAACACGACACAATCTTTAGCCATTTTCCATTTACCTGTGGAACTGATTGGGAGCATTAATAATTCTTGCTGAATGCAATAATAATCCGTAAAAAATGGCATCTACTTTTAGTTTTTGTATCTTGGTTTTGATTTTGAAATTTGTCATGGTTAAGTCATCTGTGAAATTTGTGGGTATGCTTTCAAAAAATCCTTGGATCAACTGTAGTAATATTTTGTATTCTTGTAAAATTCTTATGCATAAACAAACCTAAATTGTCAGGAGGAACATCAATTTATTTTACTACACTTGTCTTGGAGATCTTGTTGTTGCCGTCGTGGGGATTAATTGTGGCCACCCTAATGTCTCTTATTCTAAACCTACATCTAAGATTTGGGATAAACTAGCTAGGCAAATTTATATTGCAGGTTGCATAGAGAGACTTGTTAGATAGGATCAAAACTTTTAACTTTAACAATAGAGTCTCTCTTTCAAAACACTTGAAACAAATCAATTCAATAAATGATTCGAGTTAATTTTCTGATCTACATACATTACATACTCCATCCATGGAGATACTAGGTACATAATCAGACATTTCAAGGACGATACATCATAATAAACATTACATCATAGACTTGCTAAAACAATGTGTGACTCATATTAACATATGGTCATGAGTCTGTTTTATTCAACTCATTTCACACAATTTACCTTGTTTGTCTGCAATCATACTATTGCGTCTGCACTTCTGTTGCTTCCACACAACTGCCATTGTCACCAACTTCCCTTGGACTAATCTCTTTGCTATTCCAGAACAACATCTCTGTTCTTCCTGATTATCATTCCAACAACTTCCCCTTACAAAACAGACTAAGGAATGATTTTACATCACAAAAATTGTCAAGCAGGACTTCAACTCATTAGCAAGAGATAATAACATCTTCTCCCTTTGCAGTTGTTCACATGTTTGGAGTCCTCATCTGTGTCTTTGACCTTTGAACCTTCATTGTCACTATCAATTCATTGTTGTCTTGGATTTTTCACATCCATCCACCTGTGATTTGTTAGAGTAGCCAATCCTAACAAAACCACTACACTTCGTATTGAGTTGGCTAGGCTCAATAAAAAAATGTTTATGATTCCAAAACATTTACTCGCACTTCTATGGAGTTTCCAAACAGGCAATTGTTAGAGTAGTCAATTCTAACAAAGCATCCACATACTGAGTTGACTAGTCTCAACATGTTTCTCAACGCAAACTCCAAATAATTTAAAAGACATTTAATTTAACCTTGGTCAAAGATTTTTCACTATTACATTTATAGGTTCTCTATTAGCATCTAAGTTTCCCTGCCATCTCCAAACATTCTGTCAACTTTGTTTAACATAAAAACAATTCAAACTGCCAAACTGCAATGAAAATTGTGTAACGTGATTGTGGGCAAACTGCCCTTCACTTCCTTGGCTCCTTGACAATCACCACGATGGTCCCAATGACCTTTGCCATCGCTCCTCTTCTCTAGACCATGACCCACTCATGGTTCATAGCTATGTCCAAGGCATCATAATCTGGTGTCAGCCTCTTGTACAATTGGAAGGGTTTATTGTCATTTTCACTATCCTTCTCATTATTGGGTTCTTTGTCAGCTTGTCTTTCCATCATGTAATCATCGATAAATCCATCTTTTTCACTCTTAGAAGATTTCTGAAGAAGGTTAGAGAATGGATGCTTATTCTTTGCCAAGTATATTCCATTGCTTGAACTTTCATCTCTCATAACCTTGAAGACCCTTCTACTAATCTTGAAAGAGTGATGTGGCTTGCATCCCATAAGTTGTAAGGTATACTGCAAGACAGAACACGTATACCGAAATGACAAATTTGCATGTCCATCTCCCTTGCTCGTTGCACTATCTTGGTCACTTACAATAATATAATGAAGTTTTGGTGCCTTCGCCATTCTGTTGACCAAGGAATCAGTACTGATCTATCAGGTTTTTCATCGCCAAAATAATTTCTGCTCGAGCAACGAGCTGTTCTTCTTGGATTTCTTGTGGTTGGAGAAATGTAATTCATGTTGCTATGACTGGCTCGCCACCTATAAGCAAATTCTCGACCCTTTCTTCTTCAATTGACTGCCCAAAGCGACAGCCTCCTCTCCAATCACGACTCTTACTCTGGCTCCACTGGAGTGCTTCTAGGATTTGTTGGGACTCACACTGTTCTTCTTTCAACAACAGATCGACTTCTCTCAGATCACTTAAACAGTACAATGAATTGAGTGGCACAAACAACGATTCCTCCTTTGGCACGTAGATCAATTGACCCCTCCAACAAGTCTGCTGCCTCTACAAGTTGAACGATGCTCCCTACGATGGCAGGGCAACAATTCTCCTCCAGGGCAGCGACGAACGTATCAATCAGAAGTTTTCACACAGGTCTTTCTCTCCTCTATCAAGGACCCTATCCACAAAACCTCCTTTAATTTCCATGCTAATCACTAGGCGACAATCTCCACGGGTATCAACAGTGAACAATGTAGGCAATTCTCCAGCCTCTTCACAGCTACCATCGTCTTCTGCTGCGATTGCCCGGGAATCCAAGTTCCCTACGTATACCCACGGCACGATGGCTCATCTCCATCACAGTTCATGGACAAACACACACAGTATCAATCCATTCTCTACAAACAACTATCTACTCTCCTATGTCTAAGTTAATCTACTCCTACAACAAATTAACATTTACATGCTTTCATTTCCCTTCCATTTCCTTGGCCCCTACCGTGAGTGATTCAGGCCCAGTCCTGCTCTGAAAATGGGAGAGGGAGAGTAGACAACAATTACACACCAAAATTGTGTCTGAGCACTCTCTATTAAACAACAAAATACAGTACATATAAATACAAGAAAATTGTCTCAAGATTACTCCTACAACAAATTAACATTTACATGCTTTCATTTCCCTTCCATTTCCTTGGCCCCTACCATGAGCGATTCAGGCCCAGTCCTGCTCTGAAAATGGGAAAGGGAGAGTAGACAACAATTACACACCAAAATTGTGTCTGAGCACTCTCTATTAAACAACAAAATACAGTACATATAAATACAAGAAAATTGTCTCAAGATAGACAACTACTTTGATCCACCGGTTGAGGAAATAACTCAACCTCACACCAAACTAAGAAGCTAACTAGTTGGAGAGAATCTCTCGAACCAACTAAACCTCAACAACCTCCTAAAAGCTAGGAACAGACTCCTTGTCGAGACTAGAACTCTACCTAATAATGACCAATAAATTCAATAATTAAATATGATCACAACTAAGACAAGTAGGAATTTATATTCNGTGTCTGAGCACTCTCTATTAAACAACAAAATACAGTACATATAAATACAAGAAAATTGTCTCAAGATTACTCCTACAACAAATTAACATTTACATGCTTTCATTTCCCTTCCATATCCTTGGCCCCTACCGTGAGCGATTCAGGCCCAGTCCTGCTTTGAAAATGGGAGAGGGAGAGTAGAAAACAATTACACACCAAAATTGTGCCTGAGCACTCTCTATTAAACAACAAAATACAATACATATAAATACAAGAAAATTGTCTCAAGATAGACAACTACTTTGATCCACTGGTTGAGAAAATAACTCCACTTCACACCAAACTAAGAAGCTAACTAGTTGGAGATAATCTCTCGAACCAACTAAACCTCAACAACCTCCTAAAAGCTAGGAACAGACTCCTTGTAGAGACTAGAACTCTACCTAATAATAACCAATAAACTCAATAATTAAATATGATCACAACTAAGACAAGTAGGAATTTATGTTCTATTCCAACCTTATCAAAAGATTACAATGAATGAATTAGGGATTTAATTAAAAATAATGTATGATTTAGGGAATTAAT
>JZKD02S2160940.1:20416-36693 GCA_000966675.3 Picea glauca
TGAAACCTCCCAAAGACCTCATCCTTGGTCTTTAGAAAGTAAATCCAGGTCTTCCTGGAGTAGTCATTAATAAACAAGAAAAATTATTTGGAGCCACTCACTGACTCCACACTCATCAACCCACATACACCATAGTGTATCAGATCCAATGCTCCCTTGGACATGTGCTCGCTAGATGGAAAGGGTTTCCGAGCATACTTTCCCAATGCACAACCCTTGCAAGGGTCATGCTCTCAACTGTAGTCTTAGGCAATCCAATGACTGCCTCACTCAAATGCCCCAAAGCACCAAAATGAATGTGTTCCATCCTCCTGTGCCTCAACTCACCTATATTTGAGGTGAAACTCGCTAATTCTCTCCATTGCTGAACCTATAACCTGTAGAGCTTCTCCTCTCGAACCCCAATCATCCTGTCCACATTCTCACCTAACCCACCCGGTTTGATGAATACCTTTCCTTTATGGAAAGTGACTTCATATCCCTTATTCTCAAGAGAGAGACTGAGATGAGGTTCTTGCTCAACCCTGGAACATATAATACATCACTGAAACAGAGTGGTTTCCCAAACTCCCTCTGAAATGAGACTATGCCAACTCCTTACGCCTTGTAGCGCCTGTCATCCCCTAACTCAATGACTAGATTTACGCCTCCCTCCTGTAGCCTAGTAAACCACTCTTTGCGCCCTATCATATGACAAGATGAACCATTGTCTACAAACCACATGTCTGAAACCACTGTACTAGACATACAAGCTATGAAGCATAAATCCTTCTCAAATGACTTGGCAAACTCATCCACCGTTGTTGAAGTTGCCATTTGTGGCTTCTTCTTCTTTCTCTTTGGACACTGTGATGCAATGTGACCCATCTTGTGACACTGGAAGCACTTTACCTTTGAGAAGTCAATGTTTTTCTTTTCACCTTTCCTCTTCTTGCCCTTTGCTTTGTCTACAAGGGCCAAGCCTTCTTCCTCCTGTACATGAGTTGAAGATGATTGTCCTACTTAACCAATTCTAATCTCTTCCTGCACAAAATCATCCCACAGTTGCTGACAATCAGGGAGCTTCTCTCGAGCTACCACACCACGGACAAAACCGTCCCATGACTTAGTAAATCCATCTAGTGCAATACGCACTAGCTTGGGATCTTCAGTCTTTTCTCCCATTGCTGCAAGTTCATCTCTAATTTGTGTTATCCTGGTAAGATAAGGTATTACACCCTCACCTTTGGCCATCTTGGTTCCACGTAGTTGCTTGCGCAGAGCCATCACTTTGTTCTCATTTTTGTTTTGGTAGAGGTCACTTAGGGCTTTCCACATGTCTTTTGCCTCAACTTTTCTTGAGAGATGTGGGACCACATGGTCCTTTATTCCATCAAGAATTAGGCTCTTGGCCATAGCCTCACCCTTCTTCCAGATGACCAATTCAACTGCACCTGTGGTAGCTGCTTCCTTGTCACTGACATGTTTTGACACATCATTGAATTCCAATATCATTGTCATCCTTTCTTTCTAGGTGGGGTAATTCTGAGCCCCTTGTAACCTGTCTTCCACCTTCAAACTCATGGCCATTTTCTGAAAGTGTTATGTTCAAACCCTCACGGTTCAAACGCTACCTCTGCTTTTCTTTTTATGCTGAAACCCTAGCGCAAAAACCCTAGGTGCAAGGGAAGATGACGACTGCCTTAGATCTGTGCTTGAAACTTCAGATTTCTATTGGATCTTGAAAACCGACTTGTGATACTGCCTCCTTAACAGTCCTGCTTTGATACCATGTGAAATTTCTAAACCCGGTACACTTTAAACCAATCAAATTAATTTTTAATTGATTATTCAGGGTTTTTCTTCACAGTAAATTAAATACACATCAGAAATAAATTACCAGGAACTGAAAGTAAAGTAGACAACAATCACATCACAAGTACACATTTATTTTTGGACAATCATCCCCGGAAAAACCCAAGGTGGGAAAACCGATGCAACAGATTTGAGATTTTATTATTAATCAACAAGGAAAGATAGAGTTCTCTTACAGTACAAATCGGCCCAGCCAAATACCATGCAAAATGCTTAGCCAAACTCCTCCCCAACAATTGTAGGGCCCCTCTCTGCAAATCCCTGAACCAAAACGTGCCTGATGAGACCCTGCGTAAGCCTCTGCACAAAATCGTACGACTGTCTGTGTGGGTGCTGCGTCACTTGGTACGACGACCCTCAGATCTGAGATAAAGTTCTCTGCAAATGCTGAAGGTGTGTGTGCCAATCTGCCTGATGAGTCCTCCTCTATCTCCCTGCAAACCCTCACACTCAATCTGCAATCAATCTCTCTGTAGATCGATCTATCCTTCTCCTTGTGTGCCCTCTTAGCCCAATCGATCTCTTTATTCTTCATTGAGCAAGTGAAACCCTAATCTCCAAAGGGATTGAGCGCTCAACTCAACCCTCACCCTCATGATGAGATCAATGGTCAAGATTAAAGACCACAACTTAAATTATTTTTCACTTAACTTTAGAAAAAGTACTCAATAAAGTCAACTGAAGATTATAACACATCAAGAGTTCTTTTCCTAAGTTAGACTTAGGAAAAAATTTAATTAATCGACTTAGCCTAAGTTTCATTGTCCTCCATCATGCTAGGACGTTGTAATGATGATGGAAGACCTTCCTTGCTATAATCTCAACAATCAAACCCTTCGCCTAGGATGGTAATAAAGGAAACAAATAGGATTCCCAAGGTCAACCAGTCAGTCCAAGAATAACCCGACACAATCTTTAGCCATTTTCCATTTACCTCTAGAACTGATTGGGAGCATTAATGAATTCTTGCTGAATGCAATAATAATCCATAAAAATGGCATCTACTTTTAGTTTCTGTATCTTGGTTTTGATTTTGAAATTTGTCATGGTTAAGTCATCTGTGAAATTTGTGGGTATGCTTTCAAAAAATTCTTGGATCAACTGTAGTAATATTTTGTATTCTTGTAAAATTCTTATGCATAAACAAACCTAAATTGTAAGGAGGAAGATCAATTTATTTTACTACACTTGTCTTGGAGATCTTGTTGTTGCCATCGTGGGGATTAATTGTGGCCACCCTAATGTCTCTTATTCCAAACCTACATCTAAGATTTGGGATAAACTAGCTAGGCAAATTTAGATTGCGGGTTGCATAGAGAGACTTGTTAGATAGGATCAAAACTTTTAACTTTAACAATAGAGTCTCTCTTTCAGAACACTTGAAACAGATCAATTCAATAAATGATTCGAGTTAATTTTCTGATCTACATACATTACATATTCCATCCATGGAGATACCAGGTACATAATCAGACATTTCAAGGACCAATACATCGTAATAAACATTACATCATAGACTTGCTAAAAAAATGTGTGTCTCATAGTAACGTATGGTCATGAGTTTGTTTTATTCAACTCATTTCACACAATTTACCTTGTTTGTCCGCAATCATACTGTTGCTTCTGCACTTCTGCGGCTTCCACACAACTGCCACTGTCACCAACGTCCCTTGGACTAATCTCTTTGTTGTTCCTGAACAACATCTCTATTCTTCCTGCTTATCATTCCAACAACTTCCCCTTACAAAACAGACTAAGGAATGATTTTACATCACAAAAATTGTCAAGCAGGACTTCAACTCATCAGCAAGAGATAATAACATCTTCTCCCTTTGCAGTTGTTCACATGTTTGGAGTCTTCATCTGTGTCTTTGACCTTTGAACCTTCAATGTCACTATCAATTCATTGTTGTCTTGGATTTTTCACATCCATCCACCTGCAATTTGTCAGAGTAGTCAATCCTAACAAAACCACTACACTTCGTACTGAGTTGGCTAGGCTCAATAAAAAAATGTTTATGATTCCAAAACATTTACTCGCACTTCTATGGAGTTTCCAAACAGGCAATTGTTAGAGTAGTCAATTCAAACAAAGCATCCACATACTGAGTTGACTAGTCTCAACATGTTTCTCAACGCAAACTCCAAATAATTTAAAATACATTTAATTTAACCTTGGTCAAAGATTTCTTACTATTACATTTATAGGTTCTCTATTAGCATCTAAGTTTCCCTGCCATCTCCAAACATTCTATCAACTTTGTTTAACAAAAATACAAAAACGGCCAAACTGCAATAAAAAATGTGTAACCTGATTGTGGGCAAACTGCCCTTCACTTCCTTGGTTCCTCGACAATCACCACGATGGTCCCAATGACCTTTGCCATCGCTCTTTTCCAGACCATGACCCACTCATGGTTCACAGCTATGTCCAAGGCATCATAATCTGGTGTCAGCCTCTTGTACAACTGGAAGGGTTTATTGTCATTTTCACTATCCTTCTCAGTATTGGATTCTTTGTCAGCTTGTCTTTCCATCATGTAATCATCGATAAAGCCATCTTTTTCACTCTTAGAAGATTTCTGAAGAAGGTTAGAGAATGGATGCTTATTCTTTGCCAAGTATATTCCATTGCTTGAACTTTCATCTCTCATAACCTCGAAGACCCTTCTATTAATCTTGAAAGAGTGACGTGGCTTGCATCCCATAAGTTGTAAGGTATACTGCAAGACAGAACACGTATACCAAAATGACAAATTTGCATGCCCATCTCCCTTGCTTGTTGCACTATCTTGGTTACTTACAATAATATAACGAAGTTTTGGTGCCTTCGCCATTCTGTTGACCAAGGAATCAGTACTCATCTATCAGGTTTTTCATCGCCAAAATAATTTCTGCTCGAGCAATGAGCTGTTCTTCTTGCATTTCTTGTGGTTGGCGAAATGTAATTCAACAGTGAACAATGTAGGCAATTCTCCAGCCTCTTCACAGCTACCATCGTCTTCTGCTGCGATTTCCCGGGAATCCAAGTTCCCTACGTATACCCGCGGCACGATGGCTCATTTTCATCACAGTTCATGGACAAACACACACAGTATCAATCCATTCTCTACAAACAACTATCTACTCTCCTATGTCTAAGTTAATCTACTCCTACAACAAATTAACATTTACATGCTTTCATTTCCCTTCCATTTCCTTGGCCCCTACCATGAGTGATTCAGGCCCAGTCCTACTCTGAAAATGGGAGAGGGAGAGTAGACAACAATTACACACCAAAATTGTGTCTGAGCACTCTCTATTAAACAACAAAATACAGTACATATAAAAACAAGAAAATTGTCTCAAGATTACTCCTACAACAAATTAACATTTACATGCTTTCATTTCCCTTCCATTTCCTTGGCCCCTACCATGAGCGATTCAGGCCCAGTCCTCCTCTGAAAATGGGAGAGGGAGAGTAGACAGCAATTACACACCAAAATTGTGTCTGAGCATTCTCTATTAAACAACAAAATACAGTACATATAAATACAAGAAAATTGTCTCAAGATAGACAACTACTTTGATCCACCGGTTGAGGAAATAACTCAACCTCACACCAAACTAAAAAGCTAACTAGTTAGAGAGAATCTCTCGAACCAACTAAACCTCAACAACCTCCTAAAAGCTAGGAACAGACTCCTTGTAGAGACTAGAACTCTACCTAATAATGACCAATAAACTCAATAATTAAATATGATCACAACTAAGACAAGTAGGAATTTATATTCTATTCCAACCTTATCAAAAGATTACAATGAATGAATTAGGGATTTAATTAAAAATAATGTATGACTTAGGGAATTAATTATAAATAGTCAATACTCTTTGGTGGTTCAATAGAAAAAAATATTGATCGTATTGAGTAATATAATTAATTTTACTCTTTTTTCTCCATAACTCTGCAACTTTCTATTTCAGATAAAATCTGTGTTACAAATTGCATTTTTTGTATTAAAGCCCGGTTCCAGCACATCTCAGAGAATCTCTGTGGCCTTGGGTACAGAGGTGTGATGAGAACATCAGCGTGAGATGTATCAGGCATGGCATTGTCACGGGAGTCTTAATATCAAACAATAAATATTTTAAATTTTTCTAAAAAAAATAAAATATTAACAATTACAAGCAGGTTGTGAATCGTGTGGTTCACTGTGAGGGGCAGGTTTTGACCACAGACATATAAACTGCAGCGTTAAGCACGGATAACAATTCAGACAGAAGGAGTTGGATACAAAAGTGTATCCACCAGGCTTCAAAGGCAGTCTAATTTTTCATTGAGTTGAAACTTAAGAAAACTTTAAATATTAATAAAATTTGTAGGAATTTAAGAGTCGAATTGGTTGGAGCCCAAAGGCAAGTTGTTAATAGAGAGGTTACAGGTTACAATTAAGTTAAAAATTATTGAAATTAACAGCAGTAAGAATGATAGGGAAGAAGGGAAATCCTGCAAAATTTTCCTTACATAAGTAGAAAATCAGGAAAAGTGTAAATATTAATAATAGAGGTGAAAGCATGATGTTTTAAATTGCCAGGCACAGGACATCACAATAGTAATATGCTGGACGGGAAGCAGCACGTTGCAGGGGAAACACAGGTACAGTCTGGAGAAGGAGCATTTTCAGTATATAAGTGGTCGCTGGAGTTGGACTGTTATGAGCCTAATTTGAAACTCTGATTTTCCAAAATAGAAAGAGGCTCATAACAAAGGTTGGAGCTTGAAAAGTAATATAAAATCCGAACCTAATGGAGCATTAACAACATTAGTATATATTAGCTGTATCAATAAAAATCTAAAGTTACTAATAATATGCTTCCAAAGGGAAAAGATGCCACTCAGACACACGAGGTGTGGAGGAGTATGTTAACTCTATATGGGGTTTGGAACAAAGGTAGGGTTCTCTACCTCAAGAATCTGCTTTACTTCACAAACTTGGAAGAAGGGGGATTCAAGTTTAAAATAACTGCTGAACTTGAAGAATATTAGAGATCAATTACTTGGCGTATAAAGGGAAGAAGATAAGGAGGACATGGTCGTGATTACTTTTAAAGAGTCTGTTTTGATCTTTTCATCACTTTGTTGAGAAATTATGAATTATTTTGAATCCATTTAGATTACTTTTGACAAATTGTCAAGTTAGTGGTTGCAAAAGGAGCATTGGTAGAAACGGTTTGGAAGTAGTAGTAAAACTTCTGAGTGCTTTAGCTGTCAAATACAAGTGCAACAAATGCAAAGACACGCAAAAATGAGTTGCAGGGAAAAACAGTTTAAGCAAAGCAACTACCACATGTAATTTTGTTTCTAAAAACATAAGGTGTTAATGCTATGGTAACAAATCAGCCAAGGAAAATGTAAACTAATGTGACAAAACATGAAGAATAAAGTGACTATGAATTTGTTGCTTCTTAGGTGGGATGTAAGTCTTCAAATGACTGGTTCTTTGATTTTAGAGCTACTAAGAATATGGAAAACATGAGGAATTGGTTGATTACCTTTGTTGAAAACAAATCCAAAATATCCAAAATAGAGACTGTGATCTCAGGTTATAGCTATCTTCAATTTAGATTGTCATATAGTAGGAAGTTCACCTTTAGGAATGTGATTTACATATCAAGGATGAACAAAAATGTTTTTTAAATCATTGAAATAACAAAGAAGAGCTCACATTTGGAAGTCCTATTTAGAGTCGATGGATAGTTTGTAAGAGTGGTAAGGTGATTGCATTAAGGGTAAAAGAGAATGTTTGTACATATTTGTGGAGGTTGTACAAATTACATCAACTAGGCTGGATTTTTGTTTACTATTAGCTATATTTATAGGTTTATGACAACTCCAAAAGCTAAACATTGGAATGTGGCCAAAAGAATTTTGAGATATATACAAGGGACTTTGGAATTGGCATCTTCTACAACAAAGTACATGATTTCTAGTTTAAAGGTGTTATGACTCTAATGGGGGTATGCTATAGATGTGAGACTAAAGGGTACTCCTTGAAGGTGTTAATTTGAGAATTCCCTACTTTGATGCCACTTGTTATGTACCTAACACACAATACAATATGATAAAGTTGAACAAAACAAATATAGGCGTGGAGCACAACTACCAATAATATTAAGAGTTACACAATAATTTTAAGATATTAGGAGAGAAATGTGTGTATTAATAACTATAATCACCTCATATGTATTTGTTAATCATGTAGGTCAAGTGTTAGGGTGACCTACTATTTACTTATACATGTGAACCCTTACATTGGCTAAAATGCCATAACATACCCCCATTAGGTTCATAACAATAGGTTTTACCAATTCCAATTGGGTAGGTTCAGTGAAAGACCAAAATCTTCGATAGGATATTTTCAACCTTGTTATAGGGGAAGATCCTTGACAGAGAAAAAATTAGCAAATTGTGGCACTCTCCTTCTTTGAAGCAGAGTGAGGTAATGTGGTTACAAAGAATACTTGTTGAATTGCAAATCAAACAATCCAATATAAGTATATATATATATTTTGGTTTTGGGATGTGGATTTTGTTGGACACACCGACTACACTGAGAGGGGGGGGAGCGGGTCAACAATGTAGGGGTCTTTTTCCCAAACTTCCCTCTTACACAAAACTCATTAGTAAGCAATCACCATTAACTCATTACTCATTGCTGCCATTTATAACCAGTTAAATGTGAACACATATCAACAACATATCATCAACAAATCATCACCACAAGGAACACAAAGAACACAAGATGTATGTACAATTTTCTTTTTATTACGGACTACAATCCTTGGGGTTTTTCAACAACAACTGAATAGAGTACAACTCTACAAGATCACCAGCTCTATAATGCAAGACTCAACTTACACCCTCAACACCAATTGAGATGAGGCAACAATCTTCAACAAATATCAATCTGTCACAAGTACGCGACCTGTCGGTAGTGCAACACGCGTATGTACGCGCCCTACCAGTAGTATAGCCTGCATATGTACGCGACCAATCTATACTACAACCCGCGTATACCTTCTGAGCAACTTAGGGTTTTCTTTTCATCACACACTCAGATCCTCTGCAACCTGCAATCACATTCTCTTCTATCTTTCACTATCCAATCTGACCCACTAGTCACAACACATCCAAGCTATCCAATAACTTACTCATGCTCCTCAACCATACAATACGAATGCTACTCAATCATGTATAAGCAATCAACATACTATAGCCATCATATCAACAATGAATCATAAGAGTGCTGCTCACTCCATCAACCAATACAAACCACATCACAACAACCATACCAAGAATTCCTTAAGCATTCACCACACAAAAAACAAGAGTATCCTTCAAGACAACAATATAACCATACCAGAGTTTCTATGGCAGATCTAAGCCCATAGAATGCATATTTGGAACCTGCTTCAGTCTTCAAGAGCCTGTCATCAGCTCAACCACCAATCTCCATGACTTCATCCACTGTACACACCCTGTCTTCATATAGATCGCATATGTACGTGTCCTGGCCCACTACAACCCGCGTATACTTCAAAAACTAGGGTTTCTGAACTTTCGAGAATTTTGCTGTAATGATCTCAGACTTGCCAAAACTTTGATGTGTCCATGAGATCCTCCATACTCTTTCTCTCTCAGAATAAATCTTCAATCATGCTCAAGAGATACACACAAAATATACCTTTCACAAGAGACTCTTGCCTCTTATTTATACTCTTCATCTTCTAGGTCACTTAACCCATTTCTAGGCCACTTAACCTATTTTCCTCATTTTAGGGTTAACCACTTTCCATAAATAGAAAGTTCTCCATTTCTTTATCATTTAAATATTCCTTCTTGATTTTGTCACTTCTCTTTATTATTTAAATAATCCTCCTTGACTTTGTCACTTCAATTTATCATTTAAATAATAATTTCTTCTTTGCAAGATCTTTGACTTCTTTGACCTTTTGGGGCTTCAAGCCTTCATATGAGGGTCCTCCAACTTCATAGGGCCATAACTCTCAAACTATGAGGAGTTATGTGACATTCCACATCTCACCGGAAATGACATGACATCTAGGATAGTTTCACCAACAACTTCACTAATCTTCATCTCATTATTCCACAATTAAGCATGGGTTCTCCAACCATACTTCAAGGATAACTCAACCGTAAAGCGTCTTCCCGTGAGGGCTTTCACCATAAGGGGACCACTTTGGAGTTCATCCATTTGTACACCTTATCAACCATGATAAGACAATAATGATTCATCATTACATCACTCCAACTATGCATCATATATCAAAGAAACCACATCGATCTATCTTCATCTTTGCATCATGTAACAATGACAACTCATTGATCCATCTTCATCTATGCATCATATCAATGACAACTCATTGATCCATCTTCATCTATGCATGACATCATATGACTATGATTCTACTTGACACCTATCCATTCTCATCAAAGACAATACATATTACATTTGACATCAATCATCAATCAATCACTTGGCATCAATCAATGACATAAATCAATCGAACCATTGGCATCAATGACAACATGATCCAACAGTTTTTCCCATATTTAGTTCTCCAGTGTTTCAAGTGAGACTTCTTCACCCATAATTAGGGATTTGAATGATACATAATGCATATGGACATAAAATAATAAATTATATATTTACTCAATAAGTTAGCTATGAAATGTTTTGGGATGAAATATGATCTTGTTTAAAATGTGTTACCAAAATCGCATCTCCTCTTTTTTTGTCAATTGTATTCTCCAAGAATTGAAAGAGTGGGATGGTTATGTTCTTACCCTAGTTAAAGTTTCTTCATTTAAGTGGACATGTCTCCTAAGGTCATAACAATCTTAGTTGTTAGGTTTTGAGGGTTGGTTTTGTTTCAAATGGGTAAAGTCCCTAACTCTAATGTTGTGGTGGCCTATGTAATCACATTTTTTGGGACATATCATTGACTATCGAAAAATTTGCACATTTCAAGCAAAGAGTAAATGTGTATTGTTGATATATTTTAATTAGATGGGTCATGAATTTACACACCTGAGAGGAGCTATTTTCAATCAATGCAAATTTCAGTGCCACATCAATGACATGCTTCAACACATCCACCTGCTTGTGTCATGTGTTGGTCCTATTTGTGTTACCTCCTATCCTCCTATATATATTCTGGCATTAAATTCACCACATTGTTGATCTACCTATAAATGGATACTGTGTGGATTTATGGGGTTTCAAGCATTCTTCTCTAATATATGTAGTCTCCAACACTTTGTGCATTGTATTTTGACACATGTCTACCCTAAAATTATGTGTTGTTAAGGTCTTTACCATTTGAATTTGTTATAAGGCATGCACCTTTCAATGCTAAATTTATCATGGCCTTAACAAATCTTGTGAGAAATCACAGGTATAGAGAGACAACTAAACAAACCTCCTATCTATGAGTCCAACAACATATCAAACATAATAAGAACATAAAGAGAAAAGGAAAAAGAATACACCAGATATACGTGGTTCACCCAATTGGGCTACGATTATCTCTAGAAATCTCCTTCAATCTTACAAGAGAGACTCCACAATTACCCCATACAAATATAAAAGAATGCTTGAGAGCACAAGATGATGATCACATGTTATGCCTTAAGAGGCACTCTTGGCATTATTATATACCAAGAGATATGGAGGAATTACTCTCACATATTGCATGTGGGATAATATAATTCTTCTTTTTATCATCTCTTTATATAATATTCCTACCAAGAGTAAACTATTTCATAATAAATATGAGATATTTGTTTTATACTCTTTTACATAAGATTGTGGAAAACTTCCGACATAATACAAAAACATTATTACCTTCCAAGGAATATAATATATTCCAATACTCCCCCTTAATAATGGATGGGAGAAAAGCCCACACTAATGGAAGAATGAGTCATTACTAATGCTCCCCTTGATGACAACTTTCCTCATCCCCAACAAAGAGCGAAGATGTACAAACTTGCCTTTGTCATGGATTTGGTGAAGATATCGATTGCTTGCTGCTCAGTAGGACAATATGCTAGATAGATAGTACCATCTGCAACTAGATCTCGAATATAATGTGCATCAAGATCAAGATGTTTTGTCTTGGAGTGATATATCGGATTATAAGCAAGTTGTATTGCACCTAGATTGTCACATCTCAACTCTGTGGCAGATTTCTAAATCAGTCCAAGCTTTGTAAGAACATGGTGTAACCACACCGCTTCTTTGGCTGCTCTATACTGTGCTTCACAAGAAGATAATGCAAGAGTCTTCACCTTCTTTCCGGACTAAGAAATTGGACCTAAACCAAGTTGAAATAGATAACCTACAGTAGATTGCCTATTTGAATTGTCACTTTCCCAATTGGAATCTGTATGACCATGAAGTGAAACTGTAGTACTGCTCGAATAAAATACACCATAATTCACTGTCCCTTTTAAGTATCGCAAAATTCTCTTGGTTGCCTGTCGATGACTTTCATGAGGTTGCTGCAAGAACCTAGAAACCATACCGACGACAAAAAATATATCGAGCTTGTTGTGTGTCAAATATATCAAACTACCCACAAGCTAATAGTACAATGTCACATCAACAAGAGGAGTAGTACATTCCACAGTTAACTTAACAATGGACTAAAATGGTGTGGGAGAGGGCTTACAATCACTCATATGGAAACGAGTCAATAAATCTGTTGCATACTTAGGTTGAGAGAGAAAAATACCATTGGCTATATGCCAGAGTTGAAGACCCAAGAAATTGTGCAATATGTCAAGATCTGTCATGCATTGTTCCCCATCCAGTTTTTCAGGTAGAATCCAGAGCTACCGTCTTTGCCTTGAGGCCATCTTCTGACCGGTCTCGTTTCTTCACAAAGCTGGAGACGAAGGAGCATCTCATTTTTTGATACTTTATCTACTATGATATTAGAGGGAGACATTGACTACTGTCTCTTTCTATACTCCGAGGCAAGGCAGGCAGGCCCCTTCGATGAAGGAATCTAAGAGGCAGGTAATTCTGTCTGTTCAAGTCTGTTCATGGTGGTAAAAGTATGTTTCATAGTGCTTTCGTCAGTTTGTCCCAAGTCTGTATTTCCCCCAAGTCTGTGAGTGTTCCACTGACAACATTTACTCACAACTAGCCTTTTTCCCGACCCACAGATAAGAAATATATAGGAGGTGCGAAGCGATTGTCCGCTGAGAGCAAGGGTGAGGAGCATAGGGACGTACACTCTATTTTGGGGCAAATAAGGAATTGAAAATCGCTTGTCCAAGTTACTTATTGATGAGGGGGGGCAAGGTAGGTGCCCTAAAATTTAGGGATTTTGAAGACTCGATTGACCATAGGGAGGGATGTCGAGGGGTGAAGCACTTGCTCCCATTGAGGAGAGCAAGGAATATGAAGTCTTACAAAGGAGGATGAGGAAGGAAGGTAATTAAAGAAGAAGTCTGTCCCAGTGATTAGGTTCTAGGTTCATCATGATAAGAAATCTGAGTGGGTAATTACAAACTATTTGGATGGGGGGGTTTCTGTACTATGTTATTAGTGACTTACATTTATGGATAAAGAAAGAGGTGATTAAGGCACCTTGAATGCTCTTTTATTACTAGCCCTGCAGAGTTATATGGTTACAGAGCGAGCATAGTTCGTCTGGCCTATTAGAAGAAATGGTCGACCTTTAAGGGTTCCACCCTTGTTTCTGTACTATTTTAGTAGTTACTTAATTGACTCACAATTTTTTTTTTCATATTGATAAAATCGGTGGAACATGGCCCTTATGCCCCCACTAGCCCTAAGGGCAGAGTTCCTCTGCGATTGCAGATTTCTCTAGAGACAGTGAGGACGGAAGGCAAACCTTAAGAATGAAGATGAGGACAGAGGGCTCCCCTGACGCAGGAAGGGGAGGACAGTGAATAAGAAATCTCCTTGGTAGACGGTTTCTAACCAAGGAAGGGAACTGATAACATCTCCTTTAGCTCTTCGGGAAAGTGAGGACAGTCTAATCCATCTATCTAGGTACTTCTTCAAGGGAACCATCCCATGTTATTAGTGACGGGGGAAACTATCCCATTATCCCCTGCCTTTTCAGGAGAACCATCCCATTTTCTTAGTGACTGAATTGACATGGAGGAGGTATCTCTCGTGTTCTCTCTAGAAAAGAGTATAGCTCATAAGGATGGGAACTAACATTGAGAAAGTCTTCCTTCTATTCCACTTTGATGAATGATTGGCTGTGGAAATAAATAATATATCCATAGTCTATTTTGTTGGAAAGTTATACAGAACCCGAGACTACTAACCTCTGTTGCTTTCCTTACGTTATTGTCACGCTCAAGATAAGAAAGCAGTGGTCCGAACATCGTACCGGTAAGTAAATTATCTGTCTCCCTAAAACTCGTGGATGGATAGAAGGCGAAGCCCTACTTCCATCCCCTTCTGTCTCCTTTCTTCATTCCCTTCTGTTTTCTTCTGTTCTTCAGGCAAGGATTTTCTTTCTGTGGATGGAAGGAAAGCGAAGTTGTACTTCTTATATTCTATGATTTACCCAATCTATATTTAGATATGTAATTACGCCTTTCAAACCTGGGTTGGCCAACCTATTCATTTACTAACTATATAATAGTCATTTCATGACGGGAGTAGCTTAGAAAACCCACCGTAAAGGCACCAGATATGTCAATAAATAATCCATCTCCAACTTCATGTTCCAGACAACTAAAACCAAGATTCCCAACCCGACATCATTGAGATTCGTTAGGTTCCAACGAAGTTGTTGAAGTAAGGTTATTTCTCCTTACTTTCAAGGCCCTCACTCGAGTTTCACGTTCCTCACCATATGAATGGTGAGCGTTTACACGATGGCGACCCTCCTAGCGTCCGATCGATTGTTTCAGAACCGTTCCTAACCATTTATTCCTTCCTCTCAAAGAGCCTTGATTTTTTATACTGTTCGGGAAAATCACCTATATTTATTCCCCTCAAAGCCTGAGCTACGCGAAGGGAACTATATTTATTATTATTATATGTTATTCTTTTTCTCAATTACCTTTTGCAGATCAGTTTTCATATTTTGAATTAATACAATTTGGTCGATAATAAGATCACAATAATGAGGATATGATCACCAAAGTCCTTGAAATACATATTTGGATTACATATACACCGCTTGAAACCATTCTTCAAGAAATATGCATCAATTTTATTATACCAAGCCGTCTCTGCTTGAGACTATACAAAGATTTGTGTAATTTGCATACTAAGTTGGAATTTTTAGCAGTAACAAAGCCAGGGGGTTGTTGCATATAAATGTCTTCAGTAAGATCACCATTTGAAAAAACATTTTTAACATCCATTTGATGTATTTCCCATTTATAAGATGTAGTAAGAGATAAAATGGTTCTTATTGTATTCATTTTAGCAACATGAACAAAAGTTTCATTATAATCAATACCTTCTTGTTTATTAAAACCTTTTGCAACTAACATTGCTTTATATTTTTCAATCTGACCTTCTGTAGTAAAATTTGTTTTATATACTCATTTATAACCAATTAAGTTCTTTCCCGGAGGTAGGGGAACAAGAGTCCATGTCTTGTTCTTTATTAGATATTCATATTTAACAATCATAGCTTGTTCCCAATGAGGGTGACCCTTAGCTTGAGCATAAGTAGTAGGATCATCTGTGGCTAATACTTTGGTCATAAGAGCAAAGTTAGATCTAGTTCTACAAGTATTAGAATGATGACCGATTTCACTACCTGCAGATTCAAGAGTTTTTCGGGCCCAAACATGGAGATGAGAAGCGACATACGTTACTTCAGGTAATTCGGGATATTTAGGTGGAATACTTGAAGAAGAGGGTGAAATCAGATCAACAGTAGGCACAAAGATAAAAGAAGAGATGATAGAGACAAGTGTAACATGAGACAATGGTACATTCAAGGTAACATGAGGTTCAACAGACTTAGGTGGTGGAGAGACTTCATTTAAGTGAACATCTCACCGGATAATGACACTTTGGGTAGAAGGGTCAAACAACCTGTAAGCTTTGGAATCCTCAACATAACCAATGAAAACACATTTATGAGACTTGGGTTCTAACTTTTTCCATTTTTCATCAAGAATATGAGCCTAACATTCACTGCCAAATATCTTAAAGTTACTTATATCGGGTTTTCTTCCATTCCATTTTTCCTTAGAGGTTTAAAGTAAAGTTAGCACGACAAATGACTTCAACCCAATTTTTTTTTATGTAATTATTTAGAATAGAGCATACATCTAGCCATTTCAACCAAAGTCATATTTTTTCTTTCAACAACCCCATTTTGTTGAGGCGTATAAGGAACAG
>JZKD02S2160951.1:10943-22517 GCA_000966675.3 Picea glauca
TTCGGTTTATGAATGACAGATTTCTCTTCTTCATCAATTGAATTATTTAGTATAAGTCTTGGCATACGGATTTATCTAATTGTGGAGATTTATAAATCATATGATTGTTGTGATTTTTTATGTCTTGTTTGTCTTGTAAACACACTTGAAGAAGCACTGTAGCTATCATTTACAAGAATCTCCTGGATCATTCGGTGTAGGTTTCCTCCCTCCGATCAGCTAAGGCAATCATCATACACAGGACAAACCTGGAGCGTTTCCAAGTCAATTTGTTATTTATTTGTTCAGTATATTTATTAGTAGTTTAGTTAGATGTGTGTTTAGTTAGATTTATAATTAGAATTAGTGTATTAGTAGTTTAGTTTAGTTAGTTTTCTGTCTTATTTCTTGTTTATAAAATTATAAAATCAACAAAAAATATCTTTCACTATCTTAGGGCAGAACATAAGTGAGTTTTTCAGGTTTTATTCAAATCTGTAAATTGTAGATATTGTACATTTTGTGAATAAGTTATACTTCAGTTAGTAGTTGGATAGTCAATTAGTTAGAGTTAGTATAGTATTAGTTAGTAGATTGTATATATATAATTAGTTTTAGTTTAGTTTGTTTAATAGTTAGTGCTAGTTAGATTAGTTTATTAGTTTGTTTTATTTGTTTTTTAGATTAGTTTAGTTTGTTTCAATAGTTTTAGTTAGATTAATTAGTTTAGATTAGTTTTTATTTTGTTTTCTTAGGACCTTAGATCGGCTAACGAAGCCGCTAAACCCGTCAGGGTGGTTCATCCCAAACGGCTTGGGTTATTAGACAACCCCAGACCGGTTCCACTGTCTCAGTTGATGGACGGTCGATTTCGCCCGTCAACAGGTAGCCCAAGTATTGGACCTTGTTCATGCCAAAAGAGAATTTTTCCAAGTTGGCATATAGCTTGTGCTGTTGCAAAGTGCTCAAAACCTGTTGAATATGCCGCATGTGCTCCTCCCAAGTTCTATTGAATATGAGGATGTCATCCAAATATACCACCAAAAAATATTTGGTGAAGGGTCTCAATACATCATCCATCAACCTCATGAAAGTGGTTGGTGCATTTGTTAAGCCAAAGGGCATGACCATCCATTCGAAGACACCTTCTTTAGATTTGAAGGTTGTCTTCCATACATCAGTGGGTTCGATGGGAACCTGGTGGTAGCCATAATTTAGGTCAATATTGTTGAAGAACTTTTCCCCCTTGAGTTGGTCAAGAAGGTCATCAATCCTAGGAATTGGGTACCGGTTCCTGAATGTGATTTTTATTAAGACTATGTAATCAATGCAAATTCGCCAAGTACCGTCCTTCTTCTTCACCAGTACAATTGAGCTTCAAAAAGGGGAGGAGTTGGGTCTGATGTGCCCCTTTTGAAGAATATCTTGGATCTTATGCTTGATTTCATCATTTACCATCAACGAGAGATAATAGACTAGTCCATTAGGTAGAGGTGCACCGAAGGTCTGATCAATTGGATTCTTGACTTGGCAGTGCGTCGGTACCCTGGTGGGTGAGGAGAAGATATCTCAGTATTCTTCCATGATCCCGTCCACTAGATTATGCTGCAAAGAGAGGCTATGTGTAGAGGAAACAGATGTGGCAGCGACCTTCTGCTTACTGTGAGCATGGATCACAAAGAAGATGAACTTCCTAGTCTGTGAAATGACCTTACTGCATTGCTTAGCAGAGATTAAATAAATATCGGTAGGAGGCACTACCTATGGTATCCTGTACAATTGTCTACCCAAAGTAATAACACTACGGGGTCTAGACTTATACACAACATGATGCTTCCAAAAATATGGTTGTCCTAAAAGAACATCACAAACTTCAAGGGGAGAAATATCACAGAATACCTCATCTTTGAAAGGCTTGATGCCATAGGGAAGATGACATTGTTGGTTGACACAAAGATCTTTTCCTTGGTGAAGACAACCTATGGTGCAGGGTTTTGGTGCAGTGTCATTGGCAGGTCCAGCTGCTTGACGGCCTCTGTAGAAATCAGGTTCTTCTGACTGCCACTATTGACAATAAAATGAAGCAAAGCACCCTTTACCCACATATGTGAGTAAAAGAGGTGTTCCCCTTCCTCTGATTCTTGTGGTTCGCTTGGCCAGACTTTGGTGGTAGCAACAGTGGCATTAGGTTCAAGATAGATAATGTGCTTCCCTTCTTAGGGATTTTATTGAGAATCATAATCGACCTTTGACTCAGAAGCCTTTAACTCGGCCATGAGTGTCTTCTTGGAGCGGCATTCTTTAGTGTTGTGCCAAGGGATTTTATGGTACTCACATCATTTTCCCATGTCCTTATTCATATTCCCATTGCCCGTCATGTGTTGTGGCTTGGACTGGTTGTCCTGAGAGTCACCATATCAGCTCGGTCCCTTGCTGTGTGGGTTGGGGCTGCCTTTTTCCTGCTTTGGCTATGAGGAGTTTGCAGATCCAAACTCTCGCCTCTTCTGCTTAAATTTCGTCTCAATCTTGACAATGTATCTATAAGTCGTGCCCAATGAGGTGATGTCCAAAAAATCCATTTATTTTTTAATGTGTCCATGCAAACAATCGTGGTATTTGAGCATCATATGTCACTCAGAGTCTTTGATACCCAATTTGGTATTCAGGGTATGGAAAATATTGGTGAAATCTGGTACTGTCTGGTCCCTTTCTTGACGCAGGGTGGTCCATCTGGAGTACTGGTCCTCGTAGCTTCCAACATGGTAGTATTGTTCTTTAATGGCATCCTGGAAGGAATCCCATGTAGGGGCCACAAAACATATTGAAGATTCCTCTACAGCCCTTTGCTCAGAGTAAGTCTCCCACCATTCCTTAACATGGGGGATGACCTTGAGGAGTGCAAAAGTAATCTTTTCCCTATTGGAAAAATTGTGGACCAAAAAATACCCTTCGAGTAGATTCAACCATTTATCTACAACATCTACATCTATTAGTCCTTCAAATAATGAAATATCAAATTTTACCTGTATCTTAAAGGGGGTTGCATGGCCGCTTGATGAAGATGTTTCTCCTATGGGCAACCGTCGAAGGATCTGCACAAAGTTGTCCATCATTTCATTCCTTTGTCGCGTGAGGGCTTCCTTGAGAAACATTTTAATAGGATATCCTGCTCCACCATATTTCTTTTCATCCCCCATGGGTTTTTGTCGATCTCAGCGTGACCGTTCTTGCAATGGATCGATTGGTTCGAGTCCCAACTTCTTGTACCCAGATCTTGTCAGGGACATGCACGAAGAAAAATAAATGAAGAGCATACCGATCTGATACCACTGATCCAGATTTAGGAGTGGAACGAACTAATTAACAAACTGAATGCAATAAACACAAAGATATGAATAATAACACAGTTATCCATTGAACAATATATTTTGTTGAATAAATGAAATAGGTTGGAATGGTAAAACTGCAAAATTGAAACACTTGCTCGAATGATGGTATCTATCTCTAAGAAGAGATGTGGCTGCTATGCACATTCGTCTAAGCAGAATGATTACAATGAGGCTCCATAGGCCTTTTTGATATTACTCATGAATGAAAAAACCATAGACATCCAAAAACCTAACCTTAGGAGGTGAAATGCCAAAATTCATGTGGTCCCCTATGGGTAAGTTGGTACCTCAACTTCATGGGGTCATAAATTTTGCATACGACCTTTGTTTTAGGTGCGTGATAGCCCATTGGAAAGTTCTTTCAGAGAACCACACATTACACCATCAAATTCTAACTTTGTCTATAGTTTGATTGTGACGAGCCAAAAAAATATTGTTTATGGCTCCAAAACGGCCCTGGAAGTACAACAAAATGTGTTGACATGAAAATATACAAAATAAACCAGTTGGATTAGGTGATAGGCCACCAGTATCCATTTGGAATATGTGTAGGGATTCAGACAACCCCAGAAGTGTAGAACCCACAATTACAAAGAAGTACAGAAGAACATGTTGAACTAAAAAAGGACAAGAGGAGCCAATTGGAATAGGTGGATGGCCACAAATATTCACCTGGATCACTTGCGTAAAAGTAGAGACAAATACTTTATAGAAATATTCATCATTTCCATGTNGCTGCTTGACGGCCTCTATAGAAATCAGGTTCTTCTGACTGCCACTATTGACAATAAAATGAAGCAAAGCACCCTTTACCCACATATGTGAGTAAAAGAGGTGTTCCCCTTCCTCTGGTTCTTCTGGTTCGCTTGGCCAGACTTTGGTGGTAGCAACAGTGGCACTAGGTTCAAGATAGATAATATGCTTCCCCCCTTAGGGATTTTATTCAGAATCATAATCGACCTTTGACTCAGAAGCCTTTAACTCGGCCATGAGTGTCTTCTTGGAGCGGAATTCTTTAGTGTTGTGCCAAGGGATTTTATGGTACTCACATCATTTTCCCGTGTCCTTATTCATATTCTCATTGCCCTTCATGTGTTGTGGCTTGGACTGGTTGTCCTGAGAGTCACCATATCAGCTCGGTCCCTTGCTGTGTGGGTTGGGGCTGCCTTTTCCCTGCTTTGGCTATGAGGAGTTTGCAGATCCAAACTCTCGCCTCTTCTGCTTAAATTTCTTCTCAATCTTGACAACGTATCTATAAGTCGTGCCCAATGAGGTGATGTCCAAAAAATCCATTTATTTTTTAATGTGTCCATGCAAACAATCGTGGTATTTGAGCATCATATGTCACTCAGAGTCTTTGATACCCAATTTGGTATTCAGGGTATGGAAAATATTGGTGAAATCTGGTACTGTCTGGTCCCTTTCTTGACGCAGGGTGGTCCATCTGGAGTACTGGTCCTCGTAGCTTCCAACATGGTAGTATTGTTCTTTAATGGCATCCTGGAAGGAATCCCATGTAGGGGCCACAAAACATATTGAAGATTCCTCTACAGCCCTTTGCTCAGAGTAAGTCTCCCACCATTCCTTAACATGGGGGATGACCTTGAGGAGTGCAAAAGTAATCTTTTCCCTATTGGAAAAATTGTGGACCAAAAAATACCCTTCGAGTAGATTCAACCATTTATCTACAACATCTACATCTATTAGTCCTTCAAATAATGAAATATCAAATTTTACCTGTATCTTAAAGGGGGTTGCATGGCCGCTTGATGAAGATGTTTCTCCTATGGGCAACCGTCGAAGGATCTGCACAAAGTTGTCCATCATTTCATTCCTTTGTCGCGTGAGGGCTTCCTTGAGAAACATTTTAATAGGATATCCTGCTCCACCATATTTCTTTTCATCCCCCATGGGTTTTTGTCGATCTCAGCGTGACCGTTCTTGCAATGGATCGATTGGTTCGAGTCCCAACTTCTTGTACCCAGATCTTGTCAGGGACATGCACGAAGAAAAATAAATGAAGAGCATACCGATCTGATACCACTGATCCAGATTTAGGAGTGGAACGAACTAATTAACAAACTGAATGCAATAAACACAAAGATATGAATAATAACACAGTTATCCATTGAACAATATATTTTGTTGAATAAATGAAATAGGTTGGAATGGTAAAACTGCAAAATTGAAACACTTGCTCGAATGATGGTATCTATCTCTAAGAAGAGATGTGGCTGCTATGCACATTCGTCTAAGCAGAATGATTACAATGAGGCTCCATAGGCCTTTTTGATATTACTCATGAATGAAAAAACCATAGACATCCAAAAACCTAACCTTAGGAGGTGAAATGCCAAAATTCATGTGGTCCCCTATGGGTAAGTTGGTACCTCAACTTCATGGGGTCATAAATTTTGCATACGACCTTTGTTTTAGGTGCGTGATAGCCCATTGGAAAGTTCTTTCAGAGAACCACACATTACACCATCAAATTCTAACTTTGTCTATAGTTTGATTGTGACGAGCCAAAAAAATATTGTTTATGGCTCCAAAACGGCCCTGGAAGTACAACAAAATGTGTTGACATGAAAATATACAAAATAAACCAGTTGGATTAGGTGATAGGCCACCAGTATCCATTTGGAATATGTGTAGGGATTCAGACAACCCCAGAAGTGTAGAACCCACAATTACAAAGAAGTACAGAAGAACATGTTGAACTAAAAAAGGACAAGAGGAGCCAATTGGAATAGGTGGATGGCCACAAATATTCACCTGGATCACTTGCGTAAAAGTAGAGACAAATACTTTATAGAAATATTCATCATTTCCATGTATACTTGGAGATATTCCCTGACGTTTGTGATCCTTGAACCTAAAGAGACTAAGCTATTTACCAACTCCCAAGTTTCAAGAATCACAAAGATTCTTTTCTAGATGTTGTCACCAATATATTTCTTTATGGCGGATAATAGAATTGACGTTCCCTTCAATATCGAGCTTGAATATGGACTATATTCTAGAGTCTCCAGTGGTTTTATAGTGCTTATGGGACTGGTGAACAAAAGTGGAAGCATCAAGGAATTTTCTAATTCTCTTAATCTTTCCTTCAAAACTACATTTTCATTTTCTATATCTCCAATTGAAAATTTCAAGGCGTCCCTCGTGGCCTCGTGGAATTCCATGACTTTAGAGGGCAGAACCCCATGAAAATCAAGTTCTGAATTCCATTTTTCTTGAATTTTATTATTCTTTGAATTTACCTTTTCAATGACTAATTTTCTTAAGTTTCTATTGAATACAACACGATGCAAGGTAATGGAGTCTTCTTCAAATATAATTGGCTCTTAGGTGGCCAATTCTCTTGCAACTTTTCTACTCTTGAGTAGTCTATGTCCTTCACCTACAACCTCTATCTCTTCAACATTCATGTCAAGTTCCATATCTTCTGCACCAATTTAATTTTCAGGTGTGTCTTTATCTTCCCCCTCTTTGTTTGTATTTGTTTTTCTTTTACTGGAAATTGGGAGTGTGTGACTAATCAAGATTTCCCTTATGAGGGTTTTGGTCTCCTCCATCATCAAAGTTATCAATTGAAGACTTATTTTGTTCTTGGATTGGATTTTGTCGTTTCCCTTTAGTTGAGCCACGTTTTTGGGAAATGTTAGGGGACCATGAACCTCTTTCATTTGTAATTTGTCCTTGTTGTCTATGATGGTCATTTTCTCTCTTCAGTGATAAATATAGAACTCAATTGGTGTGTGTTTTGTATTCCATCCATCACACAACTGCTAATGTGTGTGTGCAAAACTGATGTGTGCACACGAATGATCTGTGCGTGTGTGCAACCTACTCAAAACTTTGGGTTCCAACACAAGGCATAGGAGACATAGGAGAGGATTTGGAGCCCGCTTTGATAGCTATGGAAGCTTAAAGTGTAATTCAATCCTCAAAAAAAATATTTTATGGTAAATTATAGGGTTAATTATGGGGTTTTAGGGTTTATTAAAGTACGGGTTTGTGAAAATAAAAAATGTGATTTGTAATGACCTTTCAATTGTGAAATATGATGTATGAGATTGTCACGAGGGGTATAATTCATATGGGTATAAATGAATCAATTATTGTAGCAACCAGTATGTTAAATAGTACCTTGAATAACTCATGAAGTAGATCAAACTATGATATTGTTCTCTACTATAGACATATTAGACATATGGTTAAGAAATTTCTATTATATTGGATTAATATTCATAATTGATGTTTCCATTGTTTTGAATGAGAGTAAACATACCCAATAATTGATATTTCCCTCTCAATGTGTAATGTACCCAAGGTTAACAGATGAATATTATCATAATATTATCTCATCGATATGGTTTCAGGTTGATAAGGGGAAGAAACCAATGGTAAAGGGAAACAAAACATCACAGGTTGATAGTACAAGTCCATGACATGAATGGTCCACAACCTTGCACATTGGTCCTCAATTCCCCCAAACGATATATTTGTTCAACATCCATATTTAATGTTGAAGTGGAAGCAACCACTATTTAATGTCATGGAACGTTTAATACATATTTATTGTTTCTTGTTGTTGGGTTTATCCCTCATACATAGGGCACATCATCATCAATGATGACATGCGTCATGACATTGACCCTTATATTTCAATAAAGCATGATTTGGAGAAGTGCACAAAACTTTATTTACATGCACAAGCTTGATATTCTTGAAAGTAAAGAGGAATGTTATAAATTACTCATAAAAATGGATCAATATACATTGAGAAAATAAACATGATGAACATACTACTTTCTTGATTTGTATATTCAACATTTATTTTCTAGTTTTAAAAAATTGACATTTTTTTTATTTGTTGCACTGAATTTTGGACTATGTCATACTATCAATCAATAAGTTGGTTCTAGTAATAGTCCTCCCTTTCCACTAGATGTACCATCAACCATTCCGTCTAGATCAAAAAACAATCTAGTAGCACTGAGAGTCACACTTAGACTGTTGTAAGTGTAAGCCTAGTACCCATCAAAATATAAATGGATTGAATGGTTTGAGTAGGTGGATCAACAAGACTAGGAAAGAAAGGGAGAGGGAAACAAACTGTCAGCAGAAGCATTCCATTGGGAAAGGAGTCACAACATCCTACAGATCAAAGGCAATGAAAATGTATATCAGAAAAAAGGGATATATAATGATGAGTAGAAGCATGGTGAATATGACAAAAGGAAGAACATCTGTTGTACATAGATCCTTCCTACAAACAGATAAAGATTTCTTAAACAATAAACAATGATTTAATGGGCAGGCTACAATAGATCATTTGTTGTTCATGAATCCATCAATCAATGGAAGTTATGATCCTCAAAACCTGCAATATGTTCAAGCAAGAAGATAAAAAATAAGTGGGAAAACAAAGAATACAATCTGATAACAACTCTCATGAATCTTTAATGGCAGAAAATGTCATTACAAGTAGGCCCTCAGGCTTACAAATGAGCAACTAAAACTACTCCTCCAACTCTCTCCTCTCTTGGATCATGAATCCAACCCTTTCCTTCTAAAAATCCCTTTCATTTATAGTCAATGATATATATATACCCTAAGGAGGTTGAAACCAAGGAGATACATATGATCCTCCTTCATTTAGGAGTCATGTTACAAAATATTCCAACAAAAACTTAACAAAATCCCATTTTCCATGATCTTTCCTATTGTGATAAATGCCTCTTGAAACATGTCATCCTAATTGATTTGGAGATGGAACACATGTCCCTCATATCAAAATAACTCCTAGGAGACCATTCATACCTTCCTTCATTGTTGGCAGCCTTCCCATAGCTCGAATTCGTCAAATTGTTAGAGTTCGCAGCTCCTGTGATAGCATGCGTTGTGAACTTTCCTGTAGGTGATGATTTTATCTTTTCTCCAAATAGACGAACTGGGTCGGGATGAATTTTTGTCAACAAGTCCAAAACATGATGTTTTACCTCCACACCAAATTTCAGAGGAACCTAGATTGGAAATCAAAAGTTACTAGCAAAATATTCCTCTGTTGTGTGTTAATTGTTTACAAACTGTCAAAAATACCAGTTCGCAGTGTCGGCGCTGCAAAATCTCCTGCAGCAGCCCGTTTCACCTAAAAACGCCTTAGAGTATTCAAAAAACCATCTCCAGTTCCACCAACTATTGTAACAACTCATGATATTGGTATATGACTAGAAGAGAACATCTGAGGAGCTAAATATGGTTTATAAGGATAACCATCCTCAAATCTTAAAAAATGCATAAACATGAAACTTGTCAAAAAATAATATTGTTTAAGGAAGTTTAACTTCTTCATTTTCTAACTCTGAACCTCCTCCTTTGTGAGTCTTCCTTTGTTGTTGATTGTCCATAAATATTGTATGAAGAAAACCTTACCGCAATATTAAATGATTGTTAGATGTGAAACAAGGGATACAAAGGATTAGGGTTTTGATGACAAGACTTTTCCAATAGGATAATTTGTGTAGAACTTATGTACACCTAAACTCATTACACATCCAGTAGTAAGACAAGGTATTCTTAAAATAGAAAGGCTAAGGAAATACTACTGAGAATTATAATGAAGGGAGACAAAGGCAGGTCTCTGCAAAATAGGTTTTTTATCAACATTAGAATTTGTTCACAACGTCACTACACTTGCAAATTTCAAGTCGGCTCCCAAAGATGATCAATTGCACACTACAGACTAGATAAGAGTGTAATAACTTGTTAAGCTTGCATCTTTAGAAATATTCATAAGACAAGTTTTTAAAAAAGTGTTGGAATATAGGGTTCGCAACGTTGGATTTGCAACACAGTGTTCACATCGCCAAGAGGAAAGCCAACCAAAACCCCTTTCTCGACCCTCAAATAGGATGAAAACTCTCATAGAGCACTTGGTGGACCTAGGCTTGATTTTGATGTCTTTGAATTTTTACATGGATGTTTGCAAGTTGTCCAACCTCTAAACCTTCCTCTTCTTCAGCCAGTTCACAGTGCACTGGTGTTTTAATTTTATCTTTCAAATGAAAAACTGGGTTGGGATGAATTGTTGTCAATAGGTCAATGCCAATATCATGCTCCTCCACAAAAAAATTTAGAAAAACCCACATCATCATTCAAAAGTTATGATCAAATATTTAGAATACTCTGCTACAGGAAATGAGTTTGCAGTGCCTGTCACCAGTTCGCAGCGCCTGATTCAAACAAGATTTGCATGCTTCAAGGAGACTATTAGGATGTCCAAAGTCCTTATCCCTAAAAATTTGTTAAAAATAGGCTCTAAAAACAATGAAATCCCTTAGCATGACAAAAAGGTAATGATGGCAATGAGTGAATGGAGCACTTGAGTACATTTGAAACTCTCCTAGTGAGTTGGCAGAACATACAGTTGTCTTTAACTTAAAATTTAAACAGATGGATGACGAAAAAGAGAACCTTTTATACAAATGAGAGGTGACATGTCATGGTAATGATGTAAGGATCAAAGATGTGACTCAAAAACAAAACCCAAAGTGGTTCTTTTTTACCCCTACAATTCTATGTGTTATCACAATCCCTAACCTCCATCTCATGACACTGCACCTACAAACAACCTCGGTCCTCCATTGGAAGACATGAACAAAAACAACCTCCAAACTCTATCTCAACACTTGTCCACTAGCCAAGAGCCCAGTCCTGGTACCTCTTTCTCTTCTTCTCTAGTTACTATTGTTGGTAGCATAATGCAAATTCCCATAGACTTAAATTTGGATAGTCATGGAGTCCACCTTGAAGGAAAGACAACTTCCTGGTAGGAATAAATTTTATGTTGACTTGTATGATAAGACATATAATATTTTTGCACCCACTATAAGTAGATCCTATAATTCTCAAGAAAAAAAAATTGAGATCAGAGCTTAGGCAGTACATGGTGCAAATATATGGATAAATATTGATGAATAAAATTTTGATATTGTTGGAAAACATATGTGGGAGCTATGAGACACATTACAAACAAATTTAGTAGATAAAACTTTCTATGATCATCCTTCCTTGATACTAGAAGAATAATGGGTAGGTATAAGAGTTGACGTAAGGGAAAAAAGAGTCAACAAATAAGGGAAAACACCAAAAAATACTAGGTAATTCAATCCCAATTTTTTTTAATTATGTAAAAATA
>JZKD02S2160951.1:30434-43179 GCA_000966675.3 Picea glauca
GGAATGGTATATGAATTGTAAGTAGAGTGATCCTATCTTGCATGTTGTAACTTTGGTTTAATTGAGTGTATATTCATGAAGGAGTTTTCGAAGCCAAAGTCAGATCAACAAAACATTGTAGAAATAAATGAGATTAGGAAAAAGGTTGGTGAGACCATCTGAGAATATGTCCAACAGTTTCAAGACTTGCTAAGTTAGTTAAACTATACCATTCAAATGGTATAGCTCATATGATGTAGCACAACATGGATGGTTGTCCAATAATTCAAGAGATTTATAATTTGGAGAGGTGAAATCCAAGAATTCAGGAATTCATCTTGAGAGCTACACCTTTACAAGGGTTATGAGGCAGTTTGATGGAGCTCTACCTAATTTAAGAACTATTTTCCAAAGAAGAAGATTTTGAAGAATCTTTGGTTTTGATGTTTTATTTTTTAGTTAGCACATTTTATCTTCAATCATTATGTTTTTCTTTCAATATTGTAAGCCTTAAAAAGGGGTGTTAGGAGATAAGAATTACATTTGTAAATAAAGTCACTTTATGACTTTAGAATATGTTAATGTTCATTTTTTGTGTAAAGATTTATAAGTAGAAATGGTTTACTTAATGAAAGGATTGTGCAACGAAACCCTAAGGACTGATTTCCTTTGTCATCTGATTTCAACTCTCGATCACTCCTTGATCACGTTAATGTAGAAATTACACTCAACGAAAAGGTTCCAATGTGACCACGTCTCTCTGATCTTCAATTGCAAAATGGGTTCGTGCTCCTCTATTCTTCAACGAAATTCACAGGGCGTTTTACTTTACGATCATTCAGGTTTACCTGCAGGGCGATTTCCATTCTAATGCACTCCTCCTTTTCAAAAGTGCCAGAGTTGTCAACGCTTTTCAAATTGAGCCTCCAGGTCTTCAAACTTTGTATTCTCTATCTCGTTCATTAATAACGAGGTCATCCTTCTTTCTACGATATCATTCTCTCGCAGATGAGTCTATTTCATTCTCATAGCAACTTGGCTATCTCAATCTCGCTCTTTTTTTCTGTAGGGTAAGTTCACACGTAAACTCTCTATCGAATCCCTTTCCTGAAATCGTTTTCACTCTATCTCTGTCGCACACAAATATCATCTTGACTAACAAGTTAGGCAAGTTCTTCCCTATCTTGTTCTGCAGGATTTATCACACAGAAATCCTTCTAATCCTCATACAGTGAATTCTACAACATGTACAGAATTTTTCTCTTGCTCCACTTAACCATAAATGGTCTCTAATCCTTCCACCGGATTCATTTCCTCACACAACATATTAACATGCTAATCTATTATCAGTTCAGGCCTCACACAGATACTGAAACTCTATTAATCTCAACTTCACACAGAAACTGAGATTCTGCCAATCCTATATGTCACACAAATTAGAATTCTTCCATTCATACAGAGACAACTCAGGAATACAATAGATATATGAAACTCTATTTCATCAATCAAATATGTATATACACATATACTCATAAAACTCTCGTTACTCTCCATTTACTCTCTATGACCTGAATCTACATTCATTTGGCCATATTTTGGCTCTTAAGCTTTTATATATATAAAACAGTAGTTTGTTCCAGATCGTAATCAGTCTCCTAGAATCTCTTAGATCCTACAATCTCTCCAATATTTCTTCCTACAATCTCTCATAAAAGAGTCATTGGAATTCTTCTTGTAAGTGCAGATTAGATTAGATTACATCTTTTCAACTAATTCTATTTTATTTAAACATTTTAAACTAAGACTTATACATCACTCATCTAGTTCTAGAACTCATATCAACCTGGAAAACACAATTTATTTATATAGAAGAATATTTATTTATATAGAAGAATATGAATTCTTCTCAAAAGTTAAGACCTTTTCTTGAAGTTTTGTTCTACTTAATGGTTTGGAAGCTCTAATGCTTTTGTATCATATTTATTGATAATATCATATAGTGTTATTGTAAGTATCTTCCTTTGATCTTAGTTGTGTGACTCAATCCTATTTAGGGTTTTATCATTTAGTGATCTAGTTAATTTTCTAATAATCATGTGGGTAAAATTTATATAATCATATGTCAGATTAAAAATTTCTCTCTCTCTCTATATATATAAGAGAGATTTGATATGTATACATAATATAAAAACTGCTATATAGAGAGACAAAAAGAGAGATGTTTTCCATGGAGATGAGTAAAACTATAATCAGGTTCTCAATTCCATGGATATGAGTGAAACTATAACCAACTTAGGTCCATCTTAAAAGATGAAACAAGACAAAAAGAGAAATGCCGTCCATGGAGATGAGTAAAACTATAACCACGTTCTCAATTCCATTGATATAAGTGTAACTATAACCAACTTAGATCCATCTTAAAAGATGAAACAAATTACACCTAAAATAATTTAAACCAATTTTCTTGATAAATCCATATTAAAATAGATCTATATAGTTGTAGTTGATCTATTCTCCATCTTCTTCCAATATTCATTGTGATGTATTTTCCATCATGCATTATATATCATCCATTGATCTTAATTTCAAACAATGACAAACTACCATATGACAACCTAAGGGAATCAATGATAATAATCCTATATTCCTTAAAAATAAATTAAAAAGGTTAATTTTAAAGAGAAACTTTTTTGAAATCTTTTTTTTAGATGATTTTGTAAAAAGGACATGCCAATGTTTAATTAAAAAATTAAATGTGAGAAAAATAAATATTGTTCAAGGAATTTACATGGGTATGATAAAAAAGATTTCATATTAATTTTTTTTCAAATATTTTTAAATTATATATATATATATATATAATTGAATTCTCAGATTTTCAAAATTTCATATTCAAATATGATTTATTTAATAAACAAAATATGTGAAAACACTACATTGCTAAAATGTAATTCAAATTATTTTGATTTTACAAATTTGATATTAGATGAATGTATATGTATAATTAATTTTAGGTGAATTTTATTTGAAAAATGTTAGTATGACTTAAAGTTTGAATTTCCTATAGACATATTTGTTGGTACGAGTTCAAAGAGTGAATTTTCTAGAAACATGGATAAATAAATAAATCTTGTAGTGATAAAAGTGTGAGCTTTGTGGAAGTATATACTAACATAGATTTATCTTAACCCCATATCTATCAAGCACCAAGAGGGATCAAATATTTATAGGTGCAAACCTTTTTTAGAGTGTAAAACTTGAGGAAAGGTTAAAGGTTTGCACCTCAAGAGATTTGATCCCTCTCGGTGCTTGATAGATCTGGGATTAAGATGGATCTATGCTGGTTCCAGTCGTGGGAGGTCACAAAAAATTTGTAGATCAACAATTATATATATATCAAGATTAATTCGATCATTTAAAATTCATTGAGTTACCTTTGTTTATTGAGAACATAGAGAGTATGAATGGGAAGTATAGTTAAAGAGTTACATGAGGAATACGTTGAATATAAAAAAGTAACAATGTTAAACGATAAAAAAAAAATGTGATAATAATAAGAATGTAGTAAATTACAAATATTTACATTGTGATCAATCTCAATCTTTCTTCTTCTGCTTTTCTTATACCCAAACCTGCTAGTGTTTCCATATTTTCATATCTTTCAGATGAAAATGGAGGTTGAAATCACAGACCTTCCACATCTTTAACTTGATATATTGCAATAAATTTCATACCTTGTCTCTCTTTCTTCCCAATATTAAAAGTAAATTTCTACAAAGTCAATCCTTATGACTTATGGATTAATAAACCCCAAGAAAGTTTTAGTGGAAGTTGTTTTTTATTACCTCTTTCAATAGGTGTTATAGGAATTGTTTGGGGGGATGATTCATCCCATGGTTTGCCCACGTATTTATCAAATATTAGTAAAACATATGTAGATGGTTAGGGGGGTGAAATTCCAAGGTTATACACAATTTTTTCTACAACTCCAAGAGAACCATTGACGAGTCCTCCATCGGTTCATAAGTTTGATGTAAGCATCACCTTAGCTCCAACAACAATAAATAATTCAAGTTCCATATCTTCCTCATTTGTTTCCATAGAGTAATATGAGTGTGTAGGTTTCCATAGTTAGTCATAATAGTAGCTAAAACTTTCTAGAGAAAACTATGTGAGAGTTTATGAAACATCTGACATTCTGAGTGGACACTCCACCCATCATCAAGGACAAATAAATCTCTACTGGTAATGAAGAGAGTATTTTTTTTTTGTCTTGTAGCAATAATGGCTGCAATGGGACACTCAAGGTTTCTTAAAGAACACTTATTATGATTTTGTACATCACCATTTTTCGCAAACACATGTATTTCCTTATCAAATGATTATTTTGTGGAATCATCCAAGTAAGTGTATGTATGACTCATAAGTAACTTCCAGTCATCTGTGATTGGTATTGCATCCCAAACATTCATCAACAAATGATGAAAACATTTTTCCACATTTCTTTTTACATCTTGTTGATACACTATATCAAGGGTCACAACTGTTGTGAATGATTTCCAAAACTCTTTTTCAACACCTTCATATCCATATACAGGTTTATCCATAACGAGTGGCAACTATCCCAAATCATCGACCAATATAACTGAACTGCCACCAAAAGGAATGGTATCATTTTCTTGTTGGATTACTAAGAGAGGGGGTGAATCAGTAATAATATTTTTTAATCATGATCATTTAACCAATATCAATATATATAATAAGTGTTTTTATCCTTATGATCATTTTACCAATATCATTCAACAAGTGCAGAATAAGTAAATCATGAACATTGAGCAATCATACACATACACAGTACACCGGTATTTTTATGTGGAAACCCAATGCAGGGGAAAACCACGAAATATTGTTTCTTATATGTCTTTAAGAAGTACATTCATTGGAAGCACAAACTTCCTTTGTTCTCCATTTTCAATTGGAAGGAGGCTCCTACCCCCTATATTTCTCAAGCTACAACCTAAGGGAAACTCAAACTCCCCAACTCTCTAGCTATAACCAGAAGGAGGATACAACTCCCTATGTTATCCGGATACAACCGGAAGGTGGATACAACCACCTATCATTTCCTCGTCCAAACTACTCTGAAGTATAAATTTCAAATGTACACAATTTGTCACTATCACTGAATCAACACTATCATTGTAATAACTATCACTGAAAGCTTGTCCCAACCTATACCACTCTTATTCAAAATCTCCTACAGAACTGTGACCTGTCTATTCTACAACACATAGATGTCTATGCATTTCCCTACTGCAACTCGTGGATGTCCATGCCTATGTTTTCTGCAACTCATGGACTAGCACAAATATCTGCTAGTATCACAAATGTTGTTTCTACCACTCTGTTTGTGTCATTGTCTCAGTCTTTTTCACTGTCTGATCACTTTGTATATGCTCACAAAGTGGTTGATCTGATAGAAACAATAGTCATCCAATATCCAAGTATATCTAGCACAACCAAATATGTGTCTTGCTAAAATCATTTAATATAAGAACCCCTTACATTAACCAAACATCAAACCCTCACTGTTATAAAAACCCAACCTATACTGATAACACTATGTCTCAACCATAAACCCTCAACCATACTCCAAATAACATAGGATATGTCTTAACAAGATGCCCAATGAAGTATCCCAACAACAAACAACCGATACAGTAGCACTATATCTATATAGATCTGTCCTTTACAGAATATACCGTACAACAAACAGTCCCTCAAGGACAAGATCTCAATCTCCCATGACCATATCAAAATATTCACCAAAGATCTACTTTATATAAGCATATAACGTACCTTTTGTTATTGTAGATATCTTTTTGGTACCTTCTTACTGTTAGATCTTCATGTAGCTTCTTCTCTGCTCAACAACTTGTCACTGAATATATATATGATCTTCCTTTTCATCTTTGGCAACATATCTTCTCTTTTTATTCATTAAACCCATGGGTATCTGTGCTTTGTCCCATTGTGGCTTGAGGATGTCTGCACCCTTCTAGTACTGCAACCTGTGAATGTCTTCAATAAAACCCTAGTTCAGTACCCACAATCTTGACCCTTCGAACCTGCAACATTTTCGCTGCTTTAGACTCACTACTATAGATTTTTCAATGATACCTGCCCATAACATTTCACAAAATAAATATCCAATGTGCTCAAATTATGTGCAAATGAGAGACCCTTTCTCTCTTATTTATACTCTCCAAGTAGCTTCCTTTAGGGGTTATCTTCTAACTGTTTTACCCAACTTCCTTATTTTAGGGCTAACCCACTTTTAACTACTTTACCCATTTGCAACCACTTTACCATAAATAGAAAACTCACCACTTCTTGTTGCAACTAATTTATTTTTAATTATTTTCTTATTGCAACAAATTTACTCATGATTAACTCCTGTAAACTTCTTCTAGGCGAGTCTAGAATAATTGACCTCTTTGAACTTCTACGGAAGAAACTATTCGGATTTTCCGACGAAGATACTCAAAAGCTTCCCTTGGAAGCAGTTTTGTAAAGATATCTACAATCTGTTCTTTGGTCCCAACATACTCGACTCGAATGTTCTTCTCTACAAACTATTCCCGTAGAAAATGAAACTTGATCAGAATGTGCTTCATCTTGGAGTGCATCACTGGATTCTTTGAGATAATGATGGCACTTGTGTTATCACAAAATATCTGAATGGGCTCATCATACTCAACTTGTATATTTGTCAATGTTTGTTTCATCCAAAGGACCTGTTTACAACATGTTGTTTCCACAATATATTATGCTTCAGTAGTAGACAATGATACTGATGTTTGTTTCTTGCTTAGCCAAGATACCAAACACTCACCCAAGTAGAAATATGCTCCACTTGTACTTCTTCGATCATCAATGAAACTTTCCCAATCTAAATCTATGTAGGAAATAAGTGTTAGATCCTTTCCTTTTGGATACCATAATCCAAAATCTTATGTACCCTTGAGATATCTAAATATCCTCTTAACTGCCAAAACATGTGATTCATTTGGTGTTGTTTGAAATCATGCTACATGTTCAATTACCTACATCACATATGGTCTAGAAGTTGTCACATAAAGTAAGATGTCAATCATTGACCTGTACTACATCTTATATATAGCTTTTGAATCATCATCTTTACTTAGCTTGCAACTTGTTTGCATAGGAGTGCTAACTGGTTTGTAGTCTTCCATTCTGAACCTCTTTATCATTTCTCTGATATACTTGGTTTGAGATAATGCCTTGATTGTTTTGATATATCTGAAGATCCAAAAAGAAAGATAATTCTCTGAGTAATGACATTTAGAACTCATCCTTCATATCCTTTGCAAACTTCTGTCTCATCCTGTCATCATCACTACCAAAGATAATATCATCAATATAAACTTCAATTAACAGAATACTATCTTGATTTACCTTGATGTAGAGGTTGTTTTCTGCATTCCCTTTCCTAAAACCTTTTTGCTATAAGTATATGTCCAGTCTGGAATACCATGCTTTCGGGGCTTGTTTAAGACCATACACGACCTTCTTCAACTTGCAAACATATTCTTCATTCTAAGACAACTGAAATCCTTCTAGTTTCTCAATGTAGACTTCTTCCTCTAGATCCTCGTTTAGGAAGGTTGATTTCACATCCATCTGATAACACTTTAATATTCTTGGAGCATGCATAAGCTAGGATCAATCTAATTGCTTCCATTCTGGAAAATGGGGCAAACGTCTCTTCAAAGTCTATACCTTCAACTTGAGTGTATCCTCTACATACCAATCTTGATTAATTCTTGGTAACCTATCCATCTTCATTCAATTTGTTTATGAAGACCCACTTTTTACCGATCACATTCTTGTTCCTTGGCCTTGGAACCAGTTCCCAAGTGTCATTCTTATCTATCTGATCTAACTATTCATCCATGGATTTGATCTAGAATTCATCCTTGTTGGCTTCGTCAAAATTTCTTGGCTCGATTTTGGATAGTAGTGCTAAGTGCAGTTGTTCTCATGAATGGATTATTCTTCTAGTTTCAATTCTTGCATCTTTGTTCCTGATAATCTGACCTTATGGATGATTCATTATTCCTTGAGGAAGAGATAATGTTTGAGTCACTTGATTTAGTCAGGGGAACTAACTGTAGGCAAGTAATACTAGATTGTTTGGGCAACAAACCTAATGCCAAAAAATGCCTTTTCTCTCTATTTTCAAGTTAAAAACATGACAATTTTCTGGCTTGAAAGTCCTTTAGTCTTCTGGTCAAAGAATTTCCCTAGAGTGTCGCAGGGAGGTTCACTCATTTTTGTCTTTGGTCCAGACTTCTCGGACTGGGTTGCGTGAATGTGTTCTCTGAAGTGGGGTTGGCTTGACCTACCTGATGCAACTTCCTTAGAAAGAAGGGGGTTGCATAAATGTGCTCTTTGAATGGGGTAGACCTGATCTATCTGAAACAACCCACTAAACACGAATGGGATATTAAGAGGACCAGGCACAAGTATCCTTCATGTACTAGTTCAGGGTTGGGACTACCATGAAAAATCATGTGGTGAATCTGTAACACGACCACTCTTGATGAGTTGAAGCAGTTATCGACGCGCTCTCTCTGGGCTAACACCAATGGTACATCTCAGTAATCTAGTACATTGATCCTCTTTCTCTAGTTGATAGATCTGTATAAATCCTTAAAACCTACAAGGTCCAATAAATATTATTAGATAAGATCTAAAAGCTAAGCTCATTTTCCCAGGAGGAATCATTTTTTTGGGTAGGGATCTTGTTGTTTCTTCTAGAGGATAGTCTATTCCTCGATCACTTTAACGATCCGTGGGGTGGAAGGATAGAAGGATGGTGGAAGGATCAAGAATTCATCAGAATTCAAGACGATGAGGGAATTTTAAGTCGTTATAGTCGTTTGCGACAGACTCAAATGGTGACCTACAATGAAGGGGAACCTAAGCCCTGCCTTCTTCTATTTATTAAGCGTTGCTTACTCGATGGGAAGCCTTTACCTAGTATAAGATAATTTGGCAATGTGGGAAAGGAGGTTGAGTGAATAGTATGTGAATTTTATTCCCCAAGGGAGCGGTGCCAAGGAGGCACACAGCGCCAGGAGGGAAACACCAACGAAAGGGGCCAACCTGGAGATGGCACGGTGAGGCTAGGTCGAGTAGGATGTTTAAGGTGGGATGAGAAGGTGGTGCTTCCATACTTAGAGGATATATATTTTCATAGTTTAATTGGACTTTACATTGTCCCGACTTGCCTATAGGTTTCGGGTGGGTCTGGGAGCCCCGGCTATTTAGTTGGCAGTCACTTTTCTATTAGTGTTAGTGATAGAAATAATGCCTTTAGTGTTGGTGATGGTTGCTCCTTTATTTTCCTGTTGCTTCCCGACACTTAGAGGATCTCTATTCTCAAAGTTAACCGAAACATTGAATAGTCATGACTTGTAGGGGGAATCAAGCTAGGGGTTAATGGACTATTCTGGCCACTATAACCAACAACACCTTGGTGGGGGATACGAATCCTAACCTTGACCCAGTAAGAGGAATTGAGGAAGATCAACCATCAAGCATAACTTTCAGAAGGAATATATGCTTCGTTAGGATCCCAATTTTGTCCTCCTTTCATTCGGTTAGGACAGTCATGTGTTAAGGAAGTTAGGACAGTCGGTAACATAATAGAAATACTCAGGTTTTACGAGGGGATTTCATGGGCTTGACTCACAAATGAAAAATTAAATACAGTCCTTAACCATAGGGATAGACCTTATAGAATTTCTCGGCTATCCCTTCCCAGACGGGAGACCCAATATCTACATTCCTAAACCATAAGGAGAGACCTTAGTGACTGATCTGGTTTGAAGAGGAAGGTAATCTCTTTAATATCTGGGTTTAAGAGGAAGGTGAGACCTCTCCCTTCGGGCCATATCTTATAGATGGTTTGAAGAGGTTATATTATGTTTGAAGAGGAAGGTAATATCTCTCCCTTCAGTCCAGATCTTAAGGAAGTCCCTCTCCCTTTGGCCAAGGAAGCTTTGGATAGTCCCTTACGAGAGACTGAGAAATTAAATATAGTCTGATGCACTAAGGAAGAGACTGAATTCCCCTCTTGTCCAGACATATATAAATTCCATCGCCCGACAGAAGATGGCATTAATCAAGCCTTTACAGTTTATATAATGTCNTTCTCCTCTCACTCTCTCATATATAATTGAGGTGAAGGAGGCCCTTTAAGCATGCAAGGGAGTGTGATGTAAATCTTTTTTCGAATGAAGCGTATTATAAACTTAGTCCAATTTATCCCACATTCATCATGGGAATTGTTCTCCTCTCACTCTCTCTAAAGCGTAGCCAACATCTCTTTCTTTTCAGAGATAGGCTACTCCATTATGGCATTTTGTGGTCTACATTGCTTTTCTCTCTTATTCATTAATAGAAGTTGGTTTTCACTATATTTATGTGTTCTCCACATTATCTTTGTGTATTTCCTTGTTATATATCAGTTATATTTTTGTCTTCATGTCGTTCTCAAAATAATACAGATCAGTGGTATCAGAGCAGGCCACTCCTTGTTGTTTCTCAGAGCTGGTCCTCGATGAGGTTAGGGTATAGAGAATTGGGTCTCGAGCTAGTTTCTCTTAAGGACAATTGCTCTCTCCAACCCAAGAGACCTCCCATGGAAGAATAAAAGAGAGATGACAAAGCAGGAGATCATTTCAAGACGTTGCTCGAGGAATCCCTCATGTGACAAAGGAATAAGATGATGGACAACTTTTCTCAGATCCTTCGAAGACTACTAATGGTGGTGGTTGAGGCATATTCGACAAGAATCCATTTCACAAGTGTGAAACCCTTCAAGTTACAAGTAAATTTTGATATCCCCTTATTTGAAGGCTAGATAGATGTAGATGCTCTATAAAAATGGTTGAATTTGCTAGAAGGTTATTACTCTATCCAAAAAAAAATCGATAGTGAAAAGATCACCTTCGTGTTCCTTAAATCCCTTCCCCATGTCAAATATTGGTGGGAAGGTTACTGGGAGAGGTACACCATGGATGAATCTACACTATTTGGGAGAGAACCCACTTGGATGGCATTTGTAGATTCCCTAAAGGAGGAGTTATACCCTATTGGAAACTGTGATGACCAATACATGAGATGGACAACTCTGCGTCAGAAAAGAGACCAGACAGTGTCGGAGTACACCAACATATTTCATATCTTGCACTCAAATATGGGTATCAAAGTCTCCAAGCGGCACTTGGTTTTGAAGTACTGCAATGGTATACATAGGTACATCCAAACAGAGATGGATTTCTTGGACATCTCTTCACTGGTATTTTCTTATCGATATGCAGTCAAAATTGAGAAGAAATTCAAGAAACAAAGTAAGTGGCAGAAGCATGACAAAGGAAACTCTAACTCACATAATGAAGGACTGAGCAAGGAAGGCCAACCTCAATAGAGCCATTCCCAAATGTAGAAAAATAAGGGTAACGAAAAGTCTAAGAAAGACACTAGAAAGTGGTGTGAGTTCCACAACAGCTCTTGGCACAACACTGATGAATGTCACTCAATACAGTCATTGGTGGCCAAGATCAAAGACAAAGATCTGAACCCCGACTTGGACCCTGATTCAGAAAATAATAAAAGGAGACAGATTCTTGATGCAGAAACCACTGCTACTGTCGCAACTACAAAAATCCAACCAGAAGAGGATCCTGAGGAGGGGGAGCAACTCTTCCATTCACAGATGTGGGTGAAGGGGACCCCGCTACATTTTATTGTTGATAGCGGAAGCCAAAAGAACATCATCTCAAAAAAATTTGTCAAGTATTTGGATTTTCCAACAACACCACACTCGTAGCCATACAACATCGGGTGGCTTCGCCAGGGTCAATATCTGTGTGTCAGCCAACAATGTATATATCCTACGACATCAAGCCATTCGAGGATGAGGTATTGTGTGATGTTTCCCCACTGGAAGTCTGTGATGTTCCATTAGGATAGCCCTATATATGGAGGCATCATTTTTTTTATGAGTCTCGACCCCATAGCATCATTGTTACTCTGGGGGTCAGCTATACAGAATACCAGAGGTAGTTCTGACTATTGTGCCACCAAAACAATGCCACAAAGTAATCTCTCGTACTGCAAATTTTAGCCTCTTCACAATCCAATCAAAAGGTGAAAAGAAGGACACTTAAACCACTACAGCTCATTCCAAGACCTTTCTATCTAGCAGAAGAAGATTGATAAGATTGTAGAAGAGTACCAAGATGTTCTTGTTGCATGTACGGGGGTGCCTCCATACTACCCAGTCAAGCAAGTTTATAACAGAACCCTTCATACTCTTCATGTTGCATATTCACCGACAGAGTCCTCCCACTCTCAGGTAGATCATGAAGCTAGATTGGTTGAACAGATCCAACCTCTCCAACAACAGGTTCATGACAGCCTTCAACAAGCTAAGCATGATATCTTCTTCAACAAGGCAAGCAACACACCAAGCTTCAGATTTAACAGAAGTTTCCTTGTCTCTCAAGGGAACTTGATGCAATGGGGACCATTTCTTCCTAAGGTGGGAGGAATGATCTATATGGATCTCAGTGTCCATCCACATTTCCCATTGAATCACCATTTTGAACCTATGGTTTTGAAAACCATGATATTCACCCATTTTTTATGGGGAATGGAATGTAATGTCATC
>JZKD02S2160962.1:12172-37620 GCA_000966675.3 Picea glauca
TATAAGAGAGAATGAATTAGTTACTTGGATAGGAATGATCCCAAAATATCAGGAAAGCCAGTACTTAGATAACCATTCGAATGCCATCTCATCCTTCTAGAAGCTTCAAGAATTCTTCTTTTTCTCTTCTTTAGAAAGGGTTCGCACCCTAGTAGTTAGACACAGTGCGAACTTCTCTCGCACCCTAGCTTAAGGTAGCCTGCGAGAATCATATATTCTCACAGGAAAATGTATTGGTAGCCTGCGAACCTTCCTCAAAAAAGATGTTTTTGGTAAGAGAAGAAAGTAACTTTTCTCAGGAGAAATTTCTAATGAAGAGCTTGAGTGCACCATAATCAATACATCATCATGACAACCAAAATTATGGGTAACAATGTGGATCCAGCCAATATCCAACTCATCCATGACTGGCCATCCCTAAACACACTCACTGATCTTCAGAGCTTCTTGGGCCTTGGCAATTTGTACTGCAGGTTCGTGTTGGGATTCTCCCATATTGCATGGGCCCTCAACCAAATAAATAGGGGTGGTGGTAAGGTGAAATTTGTGTGGGGTCGGTCCCAAAAACAAGCGTTCGACGATTTGAAGCAGTGCTTGTGCTCAGCCCCAGTACTTTCACTACCATACCAACAACAACCCTTTGAGATCGAGACAGATGCTTTAGACTGTGCGGTGGGCATCGTTCTCACTCAGCACGGCCACCCCGTGGCCTATCATAGTGAGACACTATCAGATGTTGTTCGCAAGTAACCTACTTATGACAAATAAATGTACTCCATTGTGTAAGCCTGTCGCCAATGGAGACATTACATTCTTGGGAAGGAGACAGTCATCCACACTGATCATAAGCCATTGTAGTTCATGCAGACACAAGGAAAATTGCAGAATGATCGCCATAAAAAAATTTCCACATACTTGCAACAATTCCACCTCAACATCAAGTATAAAACATGAAGCACCAATTGCGTCATTGACTGCCTCAACAGAATGCCAGTCGCGGCACTCACCACGGTGCTAGACTCCTACGGCCATGAGACCTCTGGATGGCCCCAAATCTATGAGATAGACGCGAACTTCGCCACCACCTACCAAATGTTGGGTGCAAACGTAGTTGTCGATAATTTCCATCTTCAGGATGGGTTTTTGTGTCATCTGAGCCATATGTGTGTTCCATCAAGCGAGCAAGCGAAGTTGATCTGGGAAGCCCACTACAGTCAGGTGGAAGGACACTTCGACGTTGAAAAGACAGTGGCAATGCTACAGAAACATTTCTACTGGTCGAAACTTCGATAGGAGGTCAGCAAGTATATTAGGTCCTGCATTGCATGCGCTATTGCCAAACCGACCACTAAGAAACAAGGCATGTACACCCCTCTTCCTACTCCAGACAGGCCATGGGAATCCATCTCAATGGACTACATGTCGAGCCTCCCATCCACCAAGTAGGGAAATGACTGTGTTTTTGTGGTTGTTGATCGTTTCTCTAAGATGATGATTCTGGTTGCCTACAAGAAGAACATCACAGCAGAGGCCACTGTCAAGCTCTTCTTTGAACGAGTCTGGGTACATTTTGGAATCCCACAAACCATTGTCTCAGATCAGGACAGTCGATTTCTCAGCACATTCTGGTCGAGCCTCTGGTCAATGTTGGACACCAAGCTCACCAAATCCACGGCCTTCCACCCCTAGATAGATGGCCAAACCCAGGTCGTAAATTGAATGATTGTGCATATCCTTCACATGTATAATTCAAAGCACCCTCGCACATGGGATGAGAGGCTTCCCTATATCCAACATAGCTACAACCGAGCCTTGCATATCTCAACCATCCACATCCCCTTTTAGGTGGGGTTGGGATTCCAACCATTGGGTCCCATAGATGTTGCACTTCCCCTTGCGATCACCTCAACCGACTCATCTCCTACTCCAACTGAAGTTGACAAAGCCACCTACTTCATTTAGTGGATCCAACACATCCGCCAATAGGTTCAGGATATCCTACAGAAGTCCAATGATAAGTGCAAGCAATGTCATGATCAACATCGGGTGCCACATAAGTTTCAGGTAGGCAACAAAGTTTGGTTGCACTTGTAGAAAGAACGCCTTACAGGACCCCATAGGAAGCTCCACCCACTCAGTTATGGGTCGTACACCATCACCAAGGCTGTGGGGAATAATTCTTTTAAGATCAACATTCCTCCTTTCCTTGGCCTGCACCCAGTGTTCAGCGTGGATCTCCTTCTCCCTTATTTCCCATCATTATTGGACACCTCATATGTAGCAGAGTAGCTGACACCGATAGAGCTAAAACCCGACTGCATACAATAGGAATCTAGTGATCATATTTTGGATACACAGATCAAGGGCACTTGATAACAAAGGATCCAACTTTATCAAGTCATCAAAACAGGGCAGCTCCTGCACCAAGTCAAGTGGCTCACCTGGGGCCAAATTCAACAGAAAATTCCTCATCTGATGGGGGAACTCAATGCAATGGAGAACATTTATTTCTAAGGAGGGGGTATTTATCAAGGTGTATATCGGTGGCCACCCACCTTTTCCAACTGGCTCAAGACAGTTTTCTGACAATTTTGGCAATTTACTATTTTTAGCAATTTTAACTTCCGAGGCCATTTTGAGGGCCTAAATGAAGGGTTTTTGGGATNTCCAATACTTAGATAACCATTCGAATGCCATCTCATCCTTCTAGAAGCTTCGAGAATTCTTCTTTTTCTCTTCTTTAGAAAGGGTTCGCACCCTAGTAGTTAGACACAGTGCGAACTTCTCGCACCCTGGCTTAAGGTAGCCTGCAAGAATCATATATTCTCGCAGGAAAATGTATTGGTAGCCTGCGAACCTTGCTCAAAAAAGATATTTTTGGTAAGAGAAGAAAGTAACTTTTCTCAGGAGAAAGTTCTAATGAAGAGCTTGAGTGCACCATAATCAATACATCATCATGACAACCAAAATTATGGGTAACAATGTGGATCCAGCCAAGATCCAACTCATCCACGACTGGCCATCCCTAAACACACTCACTGATCTTCGGAGCTTCTTGGGCCTTGCCAATTTGTACCGCAGGTTCGTGTTGGGATTCTCCCATATTGCATGGGCCCTCAGCCAAATAAATAGGGGTGGTGGTAAGGTGAAATTTATGTGGGGTCGGTCCCAAAAACAAGCATTCGACGATCTGAAGTAGTGCTTGTGCTCAGCCCTAGTACTTTCACTACCAGACCAGCAACAACCCTTTGAGATCGAGATAGATGCTTTAGACTGTGCGGTGGGCATCGTTCTCACTCAGCACGGCCACCCCGTGGCCTATCATAGTGAGACACTATCATATGTTGTTCGCAAGTAACCTACTTATGACAAATAAATGTACTCCATTGTGTAAGACTGTCACCAATGGAGACATTACATTCTTGGGAAGGAGACAGTCATCCACACTGATCATAAGCCACTGTAGTTCATGCAGACACAAGGAAAATTGCAGAATGATCGCCATAAAAAAATTTCCACATACTTGCAACAATTTCACCTCAACATCAAGTATAAAACATGAAGCACCAATTGCGTCATTGACTGCCTCAACAGAATGCCAGTCGCGGCACTCACCACAGTGCTAGACTCCTACGGCCATGAGACCTCTGGATGGCCCCAAATCTATGAGATAGACACGAACTTCGCCACCACCTACCAAATGTTGGGTGCAAACGTAGTTGCCGATAATTTCCATCTTCAGGATGGGTTGTTGTGTCATCTGAGCCATATATGTGTTCCATCAAGCGAGCAAGAAAAGATGATCTGGGAAGCCCACTACAGTCAGGTGGAAGGACACTTTGACGTTGAAAAGACAGTGGCAATGCTACAGAAACATTTCTACTGGTCGAAACTTCGACAGGAGGTCAACAAGTATATCAGGTCCTGCATTGCATGCGCTATTGCCAAACCGACCACTAAGAAACAAGGCATGTACACCCCTCTTCCTACTCTAGACAGGCCATGGGAATCCATCTCAATGGACTACATGTCGAGCCTCCCATCCACCAAGTAGGGAAATGACTATTTTTTTGTGGTTGTTGATCGTTTCTCTAAGATGGTGATTCTGGTTGCCTACAAGAAGAACATCACAACAGAGGCCACTGTCAAGCTCTTCTTTGAACAAGTCTGGGTACATTTTGGAATCCCACAAACCATTGTCTCAGATCAGGACAGTCGATTTCTAAGCACATTCTGGTCGAGCCTCTGGTCACTGCTGGACACCAAGCTCACCAAATCCACGACCTTCCACCCCTAGATAGATGGCCAAACCCAGGTCGTAAATTGAATGATTGTGCATATCCTTCACATGTATAATTCAAAGCACCCTCGCACATGGGATGAGAGGCTTCCCTATATCCAACATAGCTAATACCAAGCCCTGCATATCTCAACCATCCACATCCCCTTTTAGGTGGGGTTGGGGTTCCAACCATTGGGTCCCATAGATGTTGCACTTCATCTTGCGATCACCTCGACCGACTCATCTCCTACTCCAACTGAAGTTGAGAAAGCCACCTACTTCATTTAGTGGATCCAACACATCTGCCAATAGGTTCAGGATATCCTACAGAAGTCCAATGATAAGTGCAAGCAATGTCATGATCAACATCGGGTGCCACATAAGTTTCAGGTAGGCAACAAAGTTTGGTTTCACTTGTAGAAAGAACGCCTTACAGGACCCCATAGGAAGCTCCACCCACTCAGTTATGGGTCGTACACCATCACCAAGGCTGTGGGGAATAATTCTTTTAAGATCAACATTCCTCCTTTCCTTGGCCTGCACCCAGTGTTCAGCGTGGATCTCCTTCTCCCTTATTTCCCATCATTATTGGACACCTCATATGTAGCAGAGTAGCTGACACCGATAGAGCTAAAACCCGACTGCATACAATAGGAATCTAGTGATCATATTTTGGATACACAGATCAAGGGCACTTGATAACAAAGGATCCAACTTTATCAAGTCATCAAAACAGGGCAGCTCCTGCACCAAGTCAAGTGGCTCACCTGGGGCCAAATTCAACAGAAAATTCCTCATCTGATGGGGGAACTCAATGCAATGGAGAACATTTATTTCTAAGGAGGGGGTATTTATCAAGGTGTATATCGGTGGCCACCCACCTTTTCCAACTGGCTCAAGACAGTTTTCTGACAATTTTGGCAATTTACTATTTTTAGCAATTTTAACTTCCGAGGCCATTTTGAGGGCCTAAATGAAGGGTTTTTGGGATAGAGATTCTCAATGATAATCAAATTCATTATTGATCCCCCAAATTAATCTCCTCGACAATACCTTTCCAACGGGCTATCATACTCCTAAAACGGAGATCGTATGCAAAAGCTACAACCCCGGGAAGTTGATGTACTAACTTACCCAAACAGGGCCCACATGACTTTTGGTGCTTCATCTCCTAGGGTTAGGTTTTTGGATGTCTAGGGTTTTGGGAATTCATGTTTATTGTAAAAATGCGTTCAAAGCCTCATTGTAATCATCTTCTTGCGAATGAGCGCAACCATCACATCTCTTCTCAGAGATAAGCCACCACCATTCCAACAAGCTTGTTTCCGCTGCATTTTATAGTTTCAGCTTATTTCCTTATTGAATAGAAAACCAGTTTTACTGTATCTCTATTATTTTTTGTTAAGCGCTTGTTAATAATCTGTAGTCATTTTGTTCTGCTCATAAAATACAGATCAAATATATGCACAATTACTAAGATGCATAGCCTATTTATAGATGAAAAATGCATGCAAATTGTTATAAAACCCTAATTTAACCCTAAAACATAAAATAAAGTAGAGTTTAGGTTTTATGATTGACTAAAGGGAAAAGACTAGTGCCTACTATTTATTTTGGCCATATGGAGTCAACTAAGGACTCCCTTGAGAGGATGTAAGTATATGTAGGGTGATATCTAGGGCTGTCGACTACAAACCCTAGAAAACCCATCTTGTACCTTACAAGCTTCAAGACAATTCAAGGGAAGATACTCCACTAGTAATCTTCCAAGGGTTTAGAATAAGGGATTCATCCAAGAAAAATATGAAGAGAATGCACCACCACCACTACACAAGTACAATTACATTTAACAACCATTCATAAACAAAACCCAACGAGACTTAGAGAGACCACTTACTCAAAAAATAATTTTCATCCATAAACCCTAGACATGAAAATCTATATAGGTTTCAAAGTCGTCCACAAAGCATCTCCTCAGGTAGGCTCTCTAGTTATCCATCCATAGCTAAGAAGAAATGAGTAAAAGTAGACAAGTAGTAATGTTTTTCCACAAGTAGCAATGATTTACAAATGAGAAGTGTTTCTCTTATTTATATGAGATATCTAGCACCCTTCTCATAAAAATAACAATATTTTCCTAGCAAAATCACTAAGAAAATAAAATAAACCTTTATCTTTACAAACCCTAGAGATAAGGCCACAACACATAAAATATTCATGATACAAGAGTGGAAAGGTCACTAAAAACCCCAATGATGCCTCAAAATTGAAATGAATGTGCTCATAAGAAAAAATGTTCATCATAAATGCATGTTCAACATGACATGTGGGGCATGTGTGGTCTCCTAGGGTGGACGTCTCACTCATCAATCATGAATAAGGGCTCCAAAAGTGAAATGTTCCCTCCAAATGGTACAATGTTCCATCCCCAAAGTATCATATCACCTCACATAGGTGAAAAATTCCATCAAAAGGTGCCACATCATCTCCAAGAGGGTGATAGGATGTCTCAATGAAGGTATAGTTTCATCATCATGCCAACCGTCCTCCAAATAAGTGGAACGGCCTCTCAAAAAGGTGGGCTGACTTCTATAAAATGCATAAGTAGATTCCCACTCTAACATCCTTCAAAATACTAAAGGCTCAAGTCCACATCATGTCCATGAAAAGTACATCATCTAAGGAGGGGCTTAAAGTGCACAAATGTGATCATTGATCCGGGAGATGTACACAAGTTAATGCAACATAGAAAGTGAGTCATGCCAAATGTAAAATCCATTGGGTAGATCACATTAAGTATTGTCTTCAAACTTCACACTAGCTCATAAATTCATACAATTTTCCAAGTTTGGGTATGGAAGGATCGTCATTAACCCTTATTAGGTGTGTTAGTACCTAGGAAAAGGAGTATTTCCCAATAACATGTTGTATGTTATTGGGTTTACTTGATGGGTGTTGGCACAGTCATGTAAGGTTATGTATGATATTCATACTCATGAGTTCCTTTGTATGAGGGAGCACTTAGGCAATGATTTTCCCTTTCCTATGCAATGTGTCTTTCCAAACCCCTGCTTGCCTTTTTCTTTATTCATTTAACATTGTCTTTTTTTTTCATTTTCTAAGTCCCTTTTTTAGGTATGCATTCATTGCATATGACTCTAGGTGATGGCCTCTTAATGAGGGGGAAATTCTCATGCTAATGCCTTTGAGTATGGCATTGGATTTTTCCCCATATATATATATATATATAATTGCGTCAACCTCGAGCATTCTAGCTCCTCCTTCTCATAGGATTACAAGGCATGAACCTATATGGGTGACATATGAAAACCAAACCAAAAAAAGGGATAGTGGAAATGGGAAAAGATGGTGCATATTATGTATGGATTGGGACATGGACATGTTACCCCTATCAATCCCCCCTAGTAGTACAAATCTACCCAACAATGACAACACTTGACTAGGATATGATGATGACCACCAAGATGAAAAAATGAAAAATGTGTAAATTGAAAGCATCATGATCCATTATCTGACTCAAACTATGGCCACTACTTTCATGTCAAATACATTAGGCACTAACACTTAAAATGAAGCAATGAACAAGTGTACCTCACATGCGTCAAGCATCATGATCTCAAATAATAGTGATCTAGGCATGAAGTGGGAAGCATCAATGGGAATATGTTTTTGGAGAATCCTAAATGTCATAATTGGAACTGTTGTTTGTGATGTGGATTATAAGAGAAAAAACTCCTCTAGTTACCCCTAGATGTGAGGGGGTAACATCGTTTTCTCATGACTCTTCATTTATCATGTATGAATAAATATTCAATATGTATATAATTAATTCATATTTTACTCATACAAGCCCATGACATAACGTCTTTGGCTCGCATGGAATAAACTAATAATGTAGCAAACAACCCCCCTTTTCTAGTGTATTTTTGTCCTAAATCTGATGAAAATTTTCAAATTTCAGGGTTTTGTTGCTAAAATTGCAATGTGGAGTTGCTCCAATGGAAATAGGAGCTAAGAAATCCATCTATACTATCAAATTTTTCAAAATTGTGATTTTTTATTATCGAAGTTCTAATTTTTTTTATCACAAGATTCTATCAAATTATCACACAGAAGGTGATGTGTGCTACATGATTAGATGACCCCGACTAACCATAAATAGATCCAATATATTTAAAATCAACTTATGCATTGTTAAGGTCAACAATCAAAAGAAGATGACACATTATACTCAAACTATCGTTTTCTCAGATGAAACTATCGAGATCACCATATTATTTTAATCAAACTATCATGTAAACTTTTTCTACCATATTGTTTTCTTCAAATCTTTAATTTCCAAGTCCTCCTCCCCCATATACTAAATAATAATAAGATACGTGTGAAACCAAAAACACAAAATCCAAGCTAATCAAAATGGAATAATTCATCAACAAGCATAACATGGACCATACCCATACCATAATCCAAAGCATCGGTCTAAATACATGGCAAAATGACCCTTTCTTGACTTCTTAGAATAATGGGAAGGGAAATTGATATTTTTGGCCTAAAATCTAACAGAGACCATTTTGGATGGATGGAATCATATATATTAGGTGTTAACATCATACAATATAGTTGTAGTATGTGTATTTGAGGGTGGTGAATCCATTTATGCATTAAAACAATGATCTCGTCAATCCAAAATTGCAATTTTAGCAAAAAATGCATGGCTAGATTCTTATGATGGAAAACTTACAAAAAAAAAAAGTGAAATTTGTGGAATGTTTAGCCTTCTTCTAATCCAAATTATGAGCTTTAAAGTCAACCTCAAATAGTCAAAATTGTAGTTCTGTTTATAGATAGTAAACCCCACTAGGTACTTATTGTTATTAGTTTTATTAGGTTGCATAACCTCATACATAAGATATGTTTAAATAAAAAACAATAAATAAACAAGAGTTGTGAGTGTTAAAGTCCTTACTTTTGTGGTTCTTAATAAAAAAAAAATGTTAATTTATGTTGTTTGTTTAAGCTAGTAAAATTGTTAATGTCTACACATTAGATGCACATACAACATTTTATGTGCAAGTTAACTTTGACATCAATAGTAATTGGAAATGATGTTTGCAAAAAAGAAATGAGATCATATATGTTAAGATAAAGGAAATAATGGCTCTAAATCATAAAAGCATAGTCAAATGATATTAAAAGATTGAAAGATCCAAGGTTCAAATTCATTGTGTTTATGTTAATTTTGTATATTTAGAAGGTTGAGTCCATTTAAAATGGCTTAAGAATACATAGTAGAAATGAAACCATTAAGGACACTTTTAAATTGTTGGAACTCATTGGCAAATGGATATTTGAAATTAGTATTAAGATTTAGCTTCAATATAGACCATACCAAATTATTAATAACTTTAACAAATGGTTAATGACAGTTTAAACACATACCAAAATATGAAGCTTTTGAGGGGTAGCTTGGGAGTTAGAACAAGGAAAAGATGTAAAGTACAATTTCTCTATCGTCGCATAGTTAAAATGGCATTGGAGAACATCGTCTCAAGATAGCCATCATAATTTCAAATTGAGGGTGGGATTAGCCCTTTTTAGTATACGACTAGCAAGTAAAACAATGATGAATAAGGTAGTAAGATATCATAAAAATAATCTAAAATAATGGTAGCTAATATTACATGTAGCAGTGAATCACAACTTATGGAATTTTTTTTATCTAAGAAAAAATAATATGAAGCTGAAAATGCCAAAGAAGAAGCAAGCTTCAGGTAACAAGCCATAGTGAACAACATATCATAAAATAGGATTAAAAAATGGTCACTAAGATAACATGTAGTAATGAACAAGAACATTAACCTTTTATCATATCCAAGGAAGAACAAATTGAAACTGAAAATGTGTTGCATAGGTGAAAAAAAATAAGGAAGAAGACAAACAACATATAATTAATATAATTAAGTACAATACACGTTTTTTCTAGAAAAAATCCAGTATTAAAGCATTGGATATTTYCTGCAACTAATATATTTTAAGGCATTGTTKCACATTAAGACACAACACTTCATATTATATATCATGCACATGAAGAAACAATGCTCTTAGGATCCAAATCTAAATCTGCACAAGATTCCAATGTGTCAGAACAAAACAAAGCATAGCATTATTTTTTTTTTTTGAAACTATGTTAAATAAGTCTTTTTCACATTTTTAGAGACTTTTAATGTAAAATAATATCCATGGATTTGACCAATCATAAMTACCCATTACATTTCCAAAAATAGGCATGTATAAATCCTTGTTTSTAGTAATGTTATATAACTCCTCATCAGTGCCATCCATGAAATTTGAATATGACAAGTYTGTTAACCACTTTAAGTGATTTGGAAAATTGAGATTAGCATCTTTGGGTGCATAACAAATTTGAGGTTAATATGGCTTTGTTTAGCATGATAGGGGACCTTCCAACAAACTCACCACTTCATACATATTTGGGTGATGGCTAGGGTTAAATTGAGTGCATAATATTGCTACATGTACCATCTCCTTAAGTTCAACTCTAATAGTTGGATTTACTGTCTCTATCTATCATAAGGTTGGGCCTATTCCAATTTAGTTTTTTAACTTGCCACGTTAGTACAAGAAAACCACAAAAATCAAGATTCCATTCTTCCCTATAAGCTTACCTATTTGTATGCATCATACGATGTAGCACTAAATTGTACTTATCCAATCAAGCATCACTCCTTTCTAGTTTGTTACCCTACCAAAATCCAAAGCCCCTTTTCTAGTTACTAGTCCCAACAATAATATGCCAAAACCAAATACATCAATCTTCTCAAAGCATTGTCCCATTGAGAGGTGTTGAAGGGCTATGTTCCCAATAACGCCCATAATAACTTTATTCACATGTGAATCCCTAAAGTCCAAAATTTTTGCTAATCCAAAGCCACCTCGATAACTTAAAAGTATTGTTTAGTGAGATGTCAGTTTCTTTTACAACACAATGAATTATATTAGGATCACACTCCTCATTCAAGTACCGAAGTTCCCTCACAAATCCAAGGTATATCCTCTTTTTTATAGACTAATACAATGTAGACTTTCCATGAATCGTATATGCAAGTTTCCAATATTCTTTTTGAGAATTTTTTTTCTTAAGACCCAATGATGTCCCACCTCTAACATAGATCAAATTCAAAGAATTTGTATAAAAAATCTATATAGTTTGGATCGATAAATTTTCTCTTACTTTCTCTACCCTAAGATTTACATAATTGAAGACAAAATACAATATAAAGGGAAAAAGAAAATATTATCTCTCAGTCGAGATGCAACACTTACATTCAACATGCATAAATAAATCAATAGTCTTTATGTGGATGTCATGCAAAGTCGACATAATCTCAACAAATTCCTTTGCACAACCAACCTAATCATCTCTACTTCTATTGGAAATTGAACTTCTCCCTTTGCAACATTATAATATTTCAATCTCTTTACAAATTTAAGAGTGTCGTCTTTTAGACATCCCATGTACACATTCCCAAAACCTCTTGAATCTAGAAAATTCTTGCTACAAAAATTATTAGTGGCAACTTGAATATCCTTAAAATGGAATCTCTTTAAATGTCTCAAATGAACTTATGGGCCATTCTTCTCTACAATTATTTCATTAGACAACCCATAAATGAATTAAGAAAACTTCTCAATTTTCACACAGTGGTGCAATATAGTTGAAAAACAAAATTGTATTCTAACATTTAGTGAAAGATTACTAAGTTGTTCATTCAAGGAGGTTGCATACAAACCATTGACAACAAAACAAACTTGGTGATTGTCTCTCTATATCCACCAATGGAAATTTCCATTTGCAAAGACAAATGTACACATAAAACCAAGATCAACACCAAAAGACATGAATGCAAAGAACCAATCTGGTTCTTACGACAGACATCCATCATAAATGGAATAGATAACTGTAATCCATACTTGACAATAAATATATTGAATAAGAATGTATATAATGAGATAAAATAGATAATATATGATGAATAGATGTACAATGAGAGTGCCAAATATATAGAGAACCTAAAGGCACATATGGTGACCATCCATGAAAGGATGTATCCCATATACAATTAATAACTATTTATKATTATTATTATTTATGATTATTATCACTTAATATKTATATATTTTGTATGTTACATTGCCTTCCCCTTAAAAATGATTTGTCCTCAAAKCATGATTAGAGAAGGACCTATCTCTTGTTCTAACTCGAACTGAATTCTCATGATCKTYTGTTTTTTAAGTGTGACACTTGAAGAAACAAAACGATATAATTTTCGAATTCCTGAAGTAATATGGTGCATATTTTTGGAAGTGATCCATCCCAAATCTACTTTCATTGGAATTGTTTGATTATTGATTTTTCGGATATGATTTCTTATTTTAGGCTTCCATAGAAGTTGTCGATTTTGCCTTCGCTCTTTTTCAATGTTGTAGTTTAGTTGTTGGTAAGAAGAACATTGTTTAGATTCCTCTTGACTTTGTTGTTGGTCGTAACGACTCTTGTGATTTGGATGACGATAAGGCACCCAAATCTCTTCTAAATATTGTTTATTGGATCTTTTTTCAACTTTTGATGTTTCTGGTAATTCAATTGGATCAGTGTTTGTTTCTTTCTCTAAGTTTTGGATTTTTTGAACTAGACGTCTCTCTATTTCAATTGATTTAGTCATTGTTTATTTGTGATATAACTCTTCTTGTAAAGACTTCTTATCATACTTTAGATTTCTAATTTGTGTAAGTAATTCTTGATTATGTCGCCTTAAAAGTAAAAGTTCTTCCTTATTTCCTCACTTGCCATCTTCATTTTTTATTCCAAATTTTTCATTATTTCGTTCTTTAAACTTTTAATTTGTGCAAGCAATTGTTGATTAAGGATTCTCAGGCAAGAGCTTTCTTCATATTTTTCGAATAATTTATTATCATTCTTTAACTTATTGATTTGTTCAACCAAGCTTTGATTATGGTTCTTTAAACGACAATTCTCTTTATCTTTCTCTGTTCATTTCTTAATGAGATCGTGATTAGTTTTTTCTTACTTATGATCCCTTTGTTTCTTATATTTTGACTCATTTCTTTGTACCAATAACTTTTGGTTATGATTTTTTAAGTAAGAAATGTCTTTGTCTTTTTCTAGTAATTTTCCCTCAATATTTTGTCTTTGTCTCTCTTTTTGGTTTTTTAGCATTTGCTCCAACCCAACCTGAAATTTGTAAATTTATGTTGTGTTGTTGATAATGAATTAGTTGGTTCTACAATTATTTTATTTTCACTTCCCAATGCGTGTCACCTTGATTTTCTACTAAAGTTAAAAAAAAATTACAATATGGACAAGGGAGAGTTCCATTCATAAGTTTCATACTCTTCCTCTTTTGAGCAATAGGGACATTTTGTTGAAAATGTTTTCTTTGTAGATTTCATAGTTCACTTCTTATTTTTTTAATAAATGATAAATGTATGAATTTCAAGAACCCACTTTTAAAACAATGCACTTTTCACTTCTTCTTTTTGAAAATCCTTTAACTTTCCTCCTTGTCTTTTTTGCGGATATCTCTAATTCCACAATATTTGATATAATACCCTCTCTTCTTACATTTACACAAGTTAATTGGGCACATTATTATTTTGCTAAAATATCTTTTGACTTTTATTGAATTATTAGGTCATTGACTTTTTATTTTGGCTTCAACCCTACCACGTGTATATAGAAAGTTGTAAAAATTTACCACTGTAAATTCTTTTTTTATAGGGTAGGGAAATACCATGGGCCAATGGTTTACTCTTTTCTTTTCTTTTTTTATTCTTTCTTTTTCTTTCTTTCGTTCTTTTTTCTTCTCCCTTTTTTTTCCTTTATTTTTTTCCCTTCTTCTTGATATCTCGAAATAACTTGTAATTTCTTGCAATTGGAAGATTATTTCTTCAAAGGTAATTTTTTGTGATGATTTTTTTTAATGGAAAAATTCCCTCACGTGGTCAAAGACCTGGATAAATTAGAGAAACTCTGAATATTTTATTTGTATGAGTATACAAGCATGTATGGCCAATGGCTAGGATCAACGACAAAGCTTTGATACCAATGCAAAGAACCAATCTGATTCTTACAACGAACATCCATCATAATTGGAATAAATAGCTATAATTCATATGGGACAATAACTATATTGAATAAGAATGTATATAATGAGATAAAATAGATAATATATGATGAATAGATGTACAATGAGAGTCCCAAATATATAGAGAAGCTAAAGGCACATATGGTGACCATCCATGAAAGGATGCGCCCCTTATACAATTAATAACTATTTATGATTATTATCACTTAATATTTATATATTTTTGTATGTTACAATGAATATAATATGTTTGTTAAAAACTATAGAGGGACATGTAGTTGCTACATATACAAGTGCCAATGTGCACCTAAAATATCATGCTACTGTATTTCAAAAAGGAAATTTAACATGGCATGATCGGTGGAAATAGAGAGCAAAACTTACTTTTTGATAACTAGTAAGGAAAGGCATGGGCGCTCAAGATTCTACAAGGAAAAGCTACACAACACCTGACCCACAAAGAAAAGGGTATCTTCTAATACTATTCAAAACAAAAATTCCCAATAGTGGGGATTCTTATTTGGATTGAATTCATTTGACCTATTTCAGTTTATTAGCCAATGATTCGCAAGTCACATACATCAAACATTTCTTATTTTGTAGAGTTGTTCTTACTTGAATGTCCTATCATGAATTGTTGAGGCCAAGCCACTAAGATTGTTGTAGGACAAGTCCCTACAATGAAAACAAGGGATTAAATCTCAAAACTATACTTGGTATGATGAAAGACTCAAATGGAAAACATTCCACATATCTACATAAATGATGGAGTTGTAGAGATGTACATAAATGAAAACCCACATATGTTGGATAGTGATATATGAAATGCTTTAGAAAATCTATTTGTATTTATCCTCCTAGTGTATTCAAAACAACCAATAACCCAATCATGAGTGAGACTAGTATTAAGCAGTATTGAAGACATATACCCACCACATTAAGAGCAATATTTTTTTTCAAAAATATCAATTTTTTTAAATGAATGAAATTAAACATGAATAAAAGATGAAATATTTTATTCCAAACTCTAATGATCAATATTATGTCATAATGGGTGACTACCTACCGATGTTTCACTATAGACTTAAATGACGATAATGATGCCACTTCCCCTAGTAACACCTATGATTTGAAGCCTACAACCGATTGACATACTCCAATTACTATTATGTACATATATTAAGGCCCTATCATGGAAGACACTGAAACCCCCATGGTCCTCCCATTAGCAAACATCTCAACCCCGAAGTCGACAATAAGTTTTGAACTTTTGGACATCAAAGATAAGTACAAGGCCCTGTTACTCAAAAAGTCAACTCGTAGCATTTTTGTCTAACCCCATCCAACCCCTAAACTTAGAATTGAGAAAATAATCAATGTCTTATCTCCCTTAATGTACTCCAATAAATGGGAATTATAATCCCTTTGAAACTCAAACATAAAAATTCCCCATAAAGGCCTTGAAACTTTTAAGACATATAGGATTATAAATCTAGCAATATTACATGGTGGACAAAATAAACATATGCTAAATATAAAAGAAGTATTTTACTAACCTTGGAGGATATGGACCATCTCAACATTGCATATCCTAATCCAATGACCATCCCCATTCTTGTCCAACCTTGTGTTCTCAATGATCAATGTGGGAGGAAAACTATTCCATACTCTGATGCTTTTGGTATTTGCTTCGAGTGAATGTTGAGAGTAATCACAACAATGTTAATGTGATCCACGTCTGAGACAACAAACACCCAACAATATGGTTTGATGGGGGTGGCTTCCTACATTTATCACACTATAGACAATGATGCCACTTCCTTAGTGATTCATATGTTTCGAACCTTATGACCCATAGGCATATCTCTATAATTATTACTCTCTACAGACACCAAGGCCCCACCACTAAAGAGATCGAAATCATCATGGTCTCTCCCTTTAACGAACATCTTGACCTAAAAATCGGTGATGAGCTTTGAACTCATAGAACTGAAGATGCGAAAAACCTAGCTAATTGTAAACATGACCAACCTCATACCTCTATCTGTGATGATCAACAATTGAGACCTTTGCAAGGACATTGACAATGGTTGAAGATTTAGTGAGAAAGGCTAATGATACATTCAACAAATGGGATTTTGAACTTCCCATCAAGCTTTAATGGTACTCCATATCGCACCTTAACCCTTGCAATGTCATGTTTTTCATTGTCAAAATGTGGGTAAATTCAAGCTTAAAATTTGATAGATTTCAAAGCATTTTATACTCACAGGGACTTGAGGTATTTCCATTAGCCTAATGAAATGATTTTTGGAGAAGTATAGTGTTTGAAGCTTTCCAAATGCTTCAAGGAGAGGTCTTGATATGTTATTATTCTGCATAAGCATGTTAAAAATCTCCAAGTTTCAAACTCATATTGAAAATCCTCTCAATTTAGAGGTGTTTGTTATCTTTTGCACTATTAGAAACTCATTAGTTGAAAATCCTCTCAATTTAGAAGTGTCTATTATCTTCTACACTATTGGGTTTTGAAATATCAAATTCAAAAAAATTAATTACAAAAAAAAATCTTGAAAATTCATTATTACAACAAAGGTGTCTTTTAAGGGGAGGTTTTTTTTGGAGGTTTTGTCTTCTGTCCAATGACTGTAATAACTTGCTCTTCTCCTTGACCAACTTCACCGACTATAAGGCGACAACTGCTAGGTTCCTTCTTTATCCCGAGTGGCAACTTCTAGGTTTCTGCGACTTCCTTAAGCAATGCCAGTTGATATGTGATGGAGCTTCAGTTTCTGCGGCTTCCTTAACAACTTCCATTTTCCAGTTTCTGCGACTTCCTTAACCACTTCCATTTTCCAACGTTATGTAACGTCACAGGCGGAGTTCGGACCAAAGGATTTGAGACCTATAAATTACCCTCGATCGCAGACTCTGAGCTCGACTTATAGAAGACAACTAGTCATGGCGGTTGCAGAAGCTTGACGCAAATAATCATAAAATCCGTCATTCTGTCGAATCTCGAGGTGTTCTCTTTGGTGAAAAGTTAGGCATTTTATCCCAGTGGCTCTACTTCCAACTTTCCATTTTCTCAATTCCTGTAATGAAGGTTTTCGACCTCATACAGTAAGTTTTGCGGGCTCTCATGGGTCGTTGTTATCAGGCCTTTACGATCAAAGGGTTTGGGATTTATAGATATGAGGTTTTGAAAAGACGAGGGTTAAAATTTCGACCGGCACTGATGCTTGAGAGATAGTTGTTGGAAGGAGACCGGAGAGAGGAAAACCGTCGTAGGAAACACGCTAGAAGGTTCTTCCATTCGTGAGGCTCTACTTCCAGGTTTAAATGTTCAAGTATAAACGTCCACAGCTTGTTAAACAAGCCTCTCACACTTTCCACCTGCTTTGTTGTCAATCATATATAGTGAACAATGCAATTTCCATGCCTCTCCACCCTTTCCATACGCTCTGTTGTCAATTTGGTAACAGGCTTTGGAATAGAACTACATTTGGCATTTGCAAGAGTTCCTTGAAGGAAGGAAAGTGATTGGATGCAAATGAATGTTCAAGAATAAATATAATGTAGATGGTTCTATGGAGTGATATAAGGTTCATGGAGCGATATAAGGTTCATTTGATAGTAAATGGATACTCTCAATTAGATGGTGTTAACCATGAGGAGACATTCTCTCCAATGGTCAAGATGAACTCTATTAAGTTGTTGTTGGTATTAGCAATTGCTTATGATTTGGAAGTGGAGCAAATGGATGTGAAGACACCATTTCTTCATAGTGAGCTCAAAGAACAAATATTAATGCGGCAACCAAAAGGATTTGTGGTAGAAGGGTGAGAATACATAGTGTGTTAGTTGGAGAGATCATTGTATGGCTTCAAGCAGTCCCGAAGACAATGGTACCAAAAGTTTGACAAATTTGTTATGGGACAAGGGTTTGTAAGAAGTGAGGTAGATCACTGTGTTTACTTCAAGCAGGTAGATAATAACTTCATTATTTTGGTCTTATATGTTGATGATATTATTTTGATTAATGATTGTATGTTGTATGTCAATGAGATTAAATCCCAATTGTCAAGTGAGTTCGACATGAAGGACTTAGGTGAGCTACACTGTTGTTTGGGAATTGAGGCGAAGAGAAATTGCCAAAATAAGAAGTTGTAAATCAACTAAAGTTGGTATGTGGAAAACATACTTGAGCTTTTTAGGATGGATAAATGTAAATTGACTTGCACTCCATCTAAAATGGGAGTGTGTTTGTTGACTAACATCGGTCCTAAGAACAAATAAGATGAAGTAGTTTTGTTCCCTCCTACAATGTTTTAAACCCCTTCCCGACTACCTTTGTGGTGAAAACAAAGATAAGATGAAGTAGTTTTGTTCCCTCCTACAATGTTTTAAACCCCCTCCCTACTACCTTGTGGTGAAAACAAAGTGTCGCAGGCTCTGGCGGGCCGCGATAACTAGCATAGCCTGTTAGTATTTTTGTAAGTGAAGAAGATCATACAAAATTGTCCACTCTTGATCTATGTTTCTATTTGAATTGTGTCCATGTGAAGATTTCTCCAATATTTTTTATTGGAATTTTAAAATTGCAATTCGACCTTGCATAAAATTCAATTTTACTTATTGAGAAATATGCTTTAAAAGTTTTTTTAGTTCTTTAAATTTATTTATGGATAAACTTGTAATTCATGTAACAAATGGTTTAAAAAAAAATGGTTTCATTAATCAAATTTGAAACATGTTTAATATAAACGGGTTTCTATTACACAAAAAGGAGGACGAAAATACAATCGAGGGGGAGTATAAGTGTTGTCCAACCATCTGCGGTTGTCGATAAAATTCATCCAAATGGCACTCTGCCAATTTCGAGCCTACATAATGTAGAAATGAAAAATGAACCTAATCTCCCAACAATTGTTGTCCAAAACATTTTATCTAAATTTAAAGCAGGCCAAGAAGTTTGAATTCTCGTTCAGAATCTTAACACAATTGATCAATTTTAGCAACCTTTAGAAATCTAGGTAATTATTTTGAAGACCATGCTTGGAATATTGATGGCGGAAACATCCTATGCGAAGCTTTATTCATATGGTAGGTTAGAGTTTAACCCTTTAGTCTTCATGTGTTTATTTTCAACCTCTAAATTTTTTGTTTACTATTACCAGTCGAGAGACCAAATGACTCTTCTTAGCCCTTTCAATGTTTACTATTACTAGTCGAGAGACCAAAGAAGAGAGAAGTTCATAGGATTATTTGGGGGGATTCTCCTTAGGGTCTTCTTCTCAGGACTCCAGCTCATTGGAGCCAAAGTTGAGGGTGAACCCCCCAATTGATCTATGCACTTCCACTCTCATGGAGGCCCAGGAGTCCGACAAGATGATGGAGCACATGGATGAAGCCAATTTTTCCTTCCATGGCTTAAAGCCCAGACAACCCCTGAGGATTCAACATGTAAGCCTTGTTTCTCTACTTTTGATTTTTATCACTATAGAGATAATGTACTCTTCATGAAATCAATTGTGCTTGTTACCCAATTTGTGAAATCAATTGGGTAGCTTATTTTTCTAGGCTAAAAAATAGTTGTATGTTGAACTTGAAATTGAAGGCAAAGATTCAGGACAACAATCCAAGGATTCCGCAGGATGATGAGCTTTCCTTTTTTAAACACGGAGAGGGAAAAGAAGGAAGATGTGAGGATCAACAAGAAATGAATATGGATGTGGTCATTGAGTGGTGGGTCATTCCCATAGGAGAGGAGGTATGGTTTTAGCATTAACTCTCGGACAATTTCATTAGATGTAAGTGTTGATTCCCCTGGCCCCAACATAACGTCCAACATGTCATAAAGTTCCCCACATAATCTTCGGGTGTTCACCTATGTTGAGCTTAGGGTTGGAACCAGGAATTTAAGTGGTGTCCTCATGCTTGGAGAAGGTCGAATTGAGTTTGTGTATAGAGGTTTGATCAAGAGCCTTGGTGATCCCCATGCCAAAGTTAAGGTAGTTGTCAAGCAACTCAACAGAAAATGATTACAAGTAAAAAATTCATTGTTGGCCTTGTGTTGCTTTCGAGGTCCATTTTTCAATACCTATTCCTTTCCTCTTTTGAGAAATTTGTGCATCTGAATTAGGCGTTTCCAATAATTGTATTTGTTTTTGGGCATGAACATTTATTTATGGTATGGCATCACTAGGTTTAATTACAACATTATACAATAACTCAGAATTGTAGGCACCCATGCACAATAATTCCAAGGGTCTTTAGCTTGGATAATTACTCTTGTCCTCTCAACATGAGGTTCAAATGATTTATGGCCCAGTTATCAGTTGCACCAAGAGTGTTGTTGTTTCTAGTGAGAGATCCAATCGATTTTTTGCTTTTCTATTATGCCACAATCTCATGTGCAAGTTGGGCAGATGTTTTAACAACATTTTATATGCCAAAAATGTATGAACCAAGTTTTACATTTTACCCGAATATGTCTTCCAATGCATGAATCCAATTTTGATTTTTACTCAAATATCTTCCAGTGCTTGATCCACTGCTTCCAGCAAAGGATCTCCCTAAATTATGGGAGAGAGAGGGTCGAAAATACACCAATTTTGTTTGAAAGTCTTTACAAACTAAGGGTAGTTCACTTGTGGGTCACTACATGCAGGATTTGGATCAAATGATTAACTGGTTCACTGTGGCTTGGGTGGTCCACACTAGCTACTTACATATTTCATCTTAATGTGTTTGGACGCAATAGTGATTGCTTCCAAGTTTTACATTCTTAACTGTGATATTGCATAAAATAATACCTTGTTTGAAGTTTTGATTGCCTAGATTATTGCTTTGCTTCTTCCTCCCTCCAACCCATTTGATGCATTTGCATTCAAAACTGCTCACAAATGAAGCACATAATATTTCTACTTGTTGTTGTCGTCTTCTACCCTATGTTGACTACAATGATTGGACCAATTATATAAGGTAAATTCAAAATCTTTAGTGGTGGCATGAAGGGTTATAGAAGGAAATTAATTCTTTCTCATGATCAATGTGTTTCTTCTGTCGTCTCAAGTCAAAATTTGTTGATTCACCCAATTCGACTGAAAAGTTGTATAAACTTCATTTAATGCATTAGATGTACTTACAACATGGAATGGGAATCTAAATCACTAGTCCAAAACTCTGAATATTGACATTCTATGACTACATCACTTTAAATCCTCCCAAAAACAAAATCCTAGAATCTTAAAAAAAAAGTAACCACCCCAACCTCAATTCACTTCATTATTTCCTTTCCCTGCTTCGAGGGTATACTAGTTTTAAATTCCTCTCCATTTAGGAGTGTTTGTTATGCACTACTAAGTTTTGACTTGTTAAAATATCAAATCCAAAAAAGTTAATTACAAAGAAAAATTCGACTAATTTAAAATCCTCTTAATCTATGAGTGTTTTCGTTAACTTCATGATGTCCTTTTAAACTATGAGGAGAAGAGGAGCTCTGAGGTTTGAGAGTACATTGAGCTCTTCATACATGGTTTCCATCTCCCCACATTGAGCCTACTAGAAATGAAAACCAGGGCATTCAATCCATCGTTGAGAATAAAAAGCATTTAAACCAACTGCCACCTGCCAACTACCAAGCCGTCCTTAATGGGGAACCTCTCACGAACTATAATTACATTTATATTCCTTATCGACCTTTGACGAGTGAAGGTCAAAATGGTCTAATCAAATCATCTCTACCATTCAATAAATAATAATTACTACATAAAAATCTCTTATTGAATTTTTTTTAAAGACCATCATAAAAGTTTGAAAGCTTGATCCACGGAATGAAGTTACTTTTGTCCCTAGTTGAGCGGGACTCATAAAAGCATCTTGCGATGGAGGTTGATCATGTTAAAATCATGTCATGTCTTGCCCGTGGCAGTCCAGTTTGTGGAGTCTGGACGCACTTCATACACGGAGCACGCCAATATGATGTCATATGACTACTGTTTTAGATAACCAAAAGGTACATTCATAACTTAATTTGTTAAGTAAAAAATTTATGATATTAAAAATATTGGTGGTAGATAATTAAATGTGGATTCTCAAAAATCAAATATAATGAGAAAATAAGTGTGTAAAAGAGTGTTTTCTAGCTTCAATCAAAGGAAGACAATTTTCATCACTACAATTGCAATTTAACATTAATGAGTTTTACCTCTGTAGATAACTGCATGTAGGTTTTGGTCGGTGTTTCTGAATCATTGATCATTTCTTCCCTCTCAACCTCAACTTTTCAACTTGGACAACGTGTCCAATTTCCAAAGAATCCTCCCTACTTGTAAGTTGTGAGCGTGCAAGTGATGGGCAACATGTGCTATAATATTTGTAACTTATGCAATGTGCTATGCATACAACTTGCAAGTTGCAATCTCCATTTGTGATAGAATGTGTAACATGTACTATGCATGACCTTTACTATAGAATTTATAACTTGTGTTATGTAGGCTTTACACAAAAATCATGATTCAAATTTAGGAAATTGTTATTATATTATATTATATATTATATATTTTTCATTAAAAAATTTCAGTAACAATTACAAATAGAAAAAACTATTCATTTCTCTTACGTAATCAAATAAGGGTAAAGAGTGTATATATATAAGCCTTATAGTTAATTGATGGTTGTTAAAGTTTGTTATTTATTTAGTTAATTTTATTCGATTTTTTTTAATAAAACTATATTGGTGTGTTTAATAAAAGTATCATTTACAAATATATTGTAAGCCTTATAGTTAATTGATGGTTGTTAAAGTTTGTTATTTATTTAGTTAATTTTATTCGATTTTTTTTAATAAAACTATATTGGTGTGTTTAATAAAAGTATCATTTACAAATATATAGCATTTTCTTTAGAGTGTTGGCTTGCTGTTCTAGAAAATGACTTTTAAAAGTATCATTTACAAATATATAGCATTTTCTTAAGAGCGTAGAAAATGACTTTTTTTGGCGGGAATCCGGCTATATAAATTTACGCGAATCACTATTTTTTATTGTTCAAAATTCATTTATGAATGCAGAAATGGATTCAACATGCTGAAAAACTCCCAAAACACTTTGATTATACAGAAATAATCACTCAAATCTACAAATCTAACAATTTCTGACCTGATTTCAAACAAATATCCACAAAAAAAATCATCATTTCTAAAACTAACTTGTCAAACTTTTATGCATTCGATGCATCAAACCAAACTTTTATGCTTTCGATCCAAAGTTGGTTATCCAACACCATGGGTTAGAGAGGAACCGATTAAGATTCGAGTGTGTCCGATAAAGTAAGGTAAGCTGCCCTTCATAACTGCGTTTCTCATTTGTTGGAGCACTATGTAATAAGTTTGACCATCTAAGAGGTCGTTCATCAAATAATCCTTCAATGCAAACTATTTTGTAAAACGTAGTTAGTGCGTTGGTGAACATACATGAATTAGTTGACAAGTAGTTATATCGACCTATGGAATTTTTACAACAAATATTTTTTTTTAATGATTAGGATGCTCCTAGAAACTCTTCCTCCATCCACCTCCTAATGATGATCCTCCCAAACAAGTCATTTACATGCATGCGTCAATTTGGTATTCAAAGTCATACATGCTTTTGTGTGTATCGAATGTCTAATCATGAATCCGTCGAACCCTAGGAAATGCAGCCATCATCTAGTGGTCCCTTGTAGATATATTGTTTAACTATTGCTCTTCACCATCATGTGCCTAAATCACCTTTAAAGTGAACCCCACACAAACCACATGCAAGGGCTACCCATAATTACAATAGTGTGGATGATTTTTCTATATTACATGCAACCATGTTGGCATTAGAAATTCTTCAAACCTTTCCTTCTCAACGAAAAGTGTTTGATGTTTGCTTTTGGAGCCATAGACCCTTTTGATTATTAGTTAATGAATTTCCATTTAAATAATGTAGCACCTTGACTTCCTTCATTGGTATCCTTCCAAATTTTAATCATTATTAGAAACATTCTTATTCATTTCTTATTCATCATTGCATGGTTGATGAAGGTGTTTCAACTTATTTTATGTTCTCATCAAATTGGTTATAAGTGAAAACTATATTGATAAAAGTGGAGGTAGATGTAGTATGACTTGATTAGTGTGGTGTAGAGTTTGGAAGCTTCTATATGTATATGAGGGATGCAATTTTCATTTGAAGAGAGAAAACCAATACCACCTATTTAAAGATGGAAAGTCCTTCATCATTAATGCATACAAAGGTAAAACCAAGATCACTTTGGTAAGTGTTAACTAAGATAAGAAATCGATCGGTTATTTTTAAAAAAATCATTTAAAAATAAATGGTTGGTAATAATTATTGTATTTCATATTTTTAGCAAATATATAAATGATGAAAATGTAAAAAAATATGATAATGATGATTTTTAAGGCGATGATGTACAAAATAGGAGAAATGATCATGACAACAATGAAATTCTCATTAATAATGACATTATTATTAATAATAATAATTTATTTTTAAGCTCACGACCAAGCCATACACCAAAGTGGTGTATGAGACCCCCTTGTTTGTGGGACAAGGGACCCCCTCTGCTCAATGATTTGACTGCTAAAGTCTAGAGAGGTATAGATACCCTTCCCCCTCTGGATTTTGAAACCAACTCTCCCAATAAAAACTATGTTTACGTAAATGAAGGTTTATAAAATTTGATCATTTAATGTGAATACGTAAGATCTTTCTTAAGCATCATTACATAAATATGCTTTGGGTCGTAGATTAGATCCATATCGATTAAATCCATGTCACTGTGTGATTAGATCCATGTCACCCTCTTATCTAACTCAACAAATGATTCAATCTTTTTTGGGGCCTCTGATGGAACTGCCCCATTTAAACCTATACATTTCACTAAATGAGATTCAAATAGTT
>JZKD02S2160973.1:21231-33736 GCA_000966675.3 Picea glauca
TGATGATATCCTCTTTTCAAATCAATCTTTGAAAAAAACTTCGCTCCACTCAAGCAATCCATTAAGTCATCCATCCTTCGCAATGGAAACCTGTACATGATGGTAATTTTGTTGATTTCTCTTGAGTCTGTACACATTCTCCAGCCACCATCCTTCCTTGGGCTAAGCACTGTTGGAACAACGCATGGACTCAAGCTCTCCTGAATCAATCCTTTGTCCATTAAGTCCTGGACCTGTCTCTTAACTTCTTCATTCACTTGTGGCATCAATATGTATGCCACTTTGTTCAGCAAAGTGGCTCCAGGTGTAAGATAAATGTGATGAATTATACTCAAGATAGGTGGCAACAAACAAGGTAGTTCATCCACTACTATATCAACAAATTCTTCCAGCAACTCCTGGATTTCTTCCGGTAAATCATCTATCCTAGTGTTGTTCAAAACAATTTTGGGCTTCTTAACCAAAATGAATTGCATGTCTTCCTTATTCTTGACTTTCTGAAGAAGTTCCTTCCCACTCATGAGAAGTACAGTGTTGCTCATCTATGTTTTCACCTCTTTATCCTTAATTGGCAACAACATGTGCATCCTACCAATTTTCTCCAGAGTGTATGTGTTCTTTCTCCCATCATGCACTACATTTTTGTCATATTGCCACAGTCTACCCAACAATAGATGACAAACATCCATGGGAATGACATCACATAATATCTCATCTCTATATCCTCCTATTTTAAATTCAACTAAATATTGTTTAGTGACATTTACCTGATGTCATTTTTGTAGCCACGAATCTTTGTATGGGCTTGGATGCAGAACAGTCTCCAGCTCCATCTTTTCGACCATTTTCGTAGATACAATATTATATGTGCTACCGTTGTCCACTATGACCTTGCATATCCTGTCTTTGTTTTTGCAAGCAGTCTGAAACTGACTATTTCTTTGGGCTGGGTTATATGGCTGCTTCTTCGATTTCAAGAGAACTTTCTACATCATCAAAGATATTCCACCCTCAACAACCTCTGCCTCAACATTCCATCCTTGAGCTTTGTCAATGTGAGTTTCACCACCATCTTTCTTCCCATATGGACACTCATAGGATTTATGTCTGATTTTTTCATAGACAAAGCATTTCACTTCACCACCTCTACCTCTTCCTCTTCCATTCGCTTGAGGAAAAGTATTTCTATTAGCATATTGCCTTCCATGTGAGCTTCCTCCCCTCTCAAATTGAGGTTGAGGTTTCTTCCCCTCTTCTTTAGGTTTTTGAGTTATGTCCTAGGCATTTGTCTTGCCTCTGCTTTGACTTCTGCCTTGGCCTATTTGACCTTGATTTCGGCTTGACTTCTCTTCAACTTTTAGATCCATCTGATAAGAATCTTCTATGGTTCGGATGGTTATCATGCTCATCTCATCCTGAATGTCATATCGTAGACCATTCATATACCTGGAAAATTTCTCATCATCACTTTCCCGATGAGCTTCTCTGATGTTTATCCTATAGAACTCTTTAGTGTATTCCTTCACTGACATCAGCTTCTGTCTCAAATTTCGCATCCTCTGAAACAAATTTATTTGATAATCCCTGGGTATAAACTTGGCTTTCATCTTTCCAACCATTCTATCCCAGCTCTTGATTTTTTGTTTGCCTTTGAAACATCTGTCAACCTACAATTCATCCCACCATAGTGTTGCATGCCCTTTAAGTCTAGTAAAAACATGTTTGACTTTCTTGTCTTCATCGACATCCTCATAGTCGAAGTACTTGTCTAGAGAACTAATTCAGTCTAGAATCTGTTCAACGTATAGGTTGCCTTCATACATTGGAATGTCCATTTTTTCCCTAGCACTTATCCTTGCAACAACCCTGAATAGGAGTTCTTCTGCAACATCTTCGACTGCAACTTCTTCTCCTTCATTCTCAGCCTCATTTTCGCTTTCATCTTCGCTGATATGCCCAACGTCAACTATTCGCCTCTGTGCTATCTCCATAGCATCAAGTCTGGCATGTAATTCACAAATTTCTCTTTCAGCTGCTAGATCAAGCATGGGCCTTTATCTTCTTCTCGGTGGCATGGCTGTGAAATTCCTCTTTTCTCTCTATTGTAGAAAGAAAAGAATTTGTTTTGTGCTCTGATACCACAACTGGTGCATACCTCTTTCCCTCAGGCCAGGATCCGCCCAGGATCTTCTCTAAACCATGACAAGGGTTAACTGAACTCCTTTTTTATGCCAACAATTTTTTTTCGAGTCTCGCGAGTTGGAAACTTCGAATACAATGTCACATCCCTTGGAAATAGCCAAAATGTGAAATTGCAAATGGTCTTAAGGTGTAAGCCCCCTCTTCAGCTCCTTTTCCAATATGACCACAACCAAGCCTTAATGCAAGCACCTTTCGCAACTCGTGAATTCATGAGTTGGAGTGCCAAACTCTTGTTCTCTTCCCTCACGAATCCCCAAAACGTGATATGTCAACGAAGGTTGACTCCACCCAAAGTGACGGGTGCATGGCACCTGTCACCTCTATTTACTCTTCTTACAGAGTGGGTCCTTTCCACTTGTTCGCACGATTCTTCAGCTTATGCAACTTGAGAGAACAACGAATAATCGTTCCTCTCATGCACCACATTTCTGTCATATTGCCATGGTCTACCCAACAATAGATGACAAACATTTTTCTCCAGACTGTATGTGTTCTTTCTCCCATCATGCACCACATTTCTTTCATATTGTCACGGTCTACCTAGCAATAGATGATAAACATCCATGGAAATGACATCACATAATATCTCATCTCTATATCCTCCTATTTTAAATTCAACGAAACATTGTTTAGTGACATTTACCTGATGTCCTTTTTGTAGCCATGAAACTTTCTATGGCCTTGGATGAAGAACAGTCTCCAGCTCCATCTTTTCCACCATTTCCGTAGATACAATATTATATGTGCTACCGTTGTCCACTATGACCTTGCATACCCTGTCTTTGGTTTTTCAAGCAGTCTGAAACAAACTGTTTCTTTGGGCTGGGTTCTATGGCTCCTTCTCTGGTTTCAAGAGAAATTTATGCATCATCAAAGATATCCCACCCTCAGCATCCTCTGCCTCAACATTCCATCCTTGAGCTTCGGCAATGTGAGTTTGACCACCATCTTTCTTCCCATCTAGACACTCATATGATTTATGTCTGATTTTTCCATAGACAAAGCATTTCACTTCACCTCCTCTACCTCTTCCTCTTCCATTGGCTTGAGGAAAAGTATTTCTATTAGCATATTGCCTCCCCTATGAGCTTCCTCCCCTCTCAGATTGAGGTTGAGGTTTCTTCCCCTCTTCTTTAGGTTTTTGAGTTATGTCATGGGCATTTGTCTTGCCTCTGCTTTGACTTCTGCCTTGGCCTCTTTGACCTTTCTTTCGGCTTGACTTCTCTTCATCTTTTAGAACCATCTAATAAGCATATTCTACGGTTTGCATGGTTATCATGCTCATCTCGTCCTGAATGTCATATAGTAAACCATTCATGTACCTAGAAAATTTCTCATCATGACTTTCTCGATGAGCTACTCTGATGTTTATCCTATAGAACTCTTCAGTGTATTCCTTCACGGACATCAACTTTTGTCTCAAATTCTGCATCCTCTGAAATAAATTTATTTGATAATCCCTGGGTATAAACTTGGCTTTCATCTTTCCAACCATTATATCCCAACTCTTGATTTTTTGTTTGCCTTTGCAACGTCTGTCAGCCTGCAATTCATCCCACCGTAGTGTTGCATGCCCTTTAAGTCTAGTAACAACATGTTTGACTTTCTTGTCTTCCTCGACATCCTCATAGTCAAAGTACTTGTCTAGAGAACTAATCCAGTCTAGAAACTGTTCAACGTCTAGGTTGCCTTCATACATTGGAATGTCTATTTTTTCCCTAGCACCTATCCTTGCAACAACCCTGAATAGGCATTCTTCTGCAGCATCTTCGACTACAACTTCTTCTCCTTCATTCTCAGCCTCATTTTCACTTTCATCTTCACTAATATCCCCAACATCAACTATTCGCCTCGGTGCTATCTCCATAGCATCAAGTCTAGCACGTAATTCACGAATTTCTCTTTCAACTGCTAGATCATGCATGGGCCTTTCTCTTCTTCTCGGCGGCATGGTTGTGAAATTCCTCTTTTCTCTCTATTGTAGAAAGAAAAGAATTTGTTCTATGCTCTTATACCACAACTGGTGCATACCTCCTTCCCTTAGGCTAGGATACGCCCAGGATCTTCTCTAAACAACGACAAGGGTTAAGTGAACTCCCTTTTTAAGCCAGCAATTGTTTTTCAAGTGTCACGACTTGGAAACAATGAATACAATGTCACAGCCCTTGGCAATAGCTGAAATGTGAAATTGCAAATGGGATTAAGGTGTAAGCCCCCTCTTCAGCCGCTTTTCCAATATGACCAAAGCTAAGCCTTAATGCAAGCACCTTTCGCAACTCGCGACTTCATGAGTTGGAGTGCCAAACTCTTGTGCTTTTCCCTTGTGAATCCCCGAAACGCGATATGTCAATGAAGGTTGACTCCACCCAAAGAAACGGGTGCATGCCACCTGTCACCTCCATTTACTCTTCTTACAGAGTGGGTCCTTGCCACTTGTTCCCATGAGTCTTCAACTTTCGCAACTTGAGAGAACAACGAACAACCGTTCCTCTCCCTCTACAAATCCCTGACTCCAAAATTGTGCCTTCGACGAGATCAATGACTATGTATCTCCCTTGATCCAATGACTATCATTGTATCAGGATTTCGTCAATCAAAAATCAACAACACTCGATCCAAACCACTGGTCACTCCATTCCCTGAATTTCGATACACAAATTCACATACGAGATCAACGACCCTCGTTGATCCAGATCTTACGATCACTATCCTTCCTGAGCTTAAGAGTGTTGAAAGACACGCATTCTTAATCCCTCTGTTGTTCTATCATATCCAATGGCCTACGGAACTTTGACACTTCTCCCTGAAGCGATTCCACCATCTATTTCAAATTCACGAGGACTTATTTCCAAATGAACTGGCGTCCTCCCTTCTGAACTTAACTTCTGTGAAATGATTTTGACCTCCACCTCCCTTTGAAATTTTCAAAGGTTCTATCCATTCTAAGCTTCTACTTGCAAATCCAAGGTTTCCAAAAGGGTTCCTGCACACATTCCTTAAGGAAAAATTTCAAATAACCTCAATTTATTTGGGTCTTCAGCTCTATGCACTCTTTACAACAGAGAATTCCTCAACTCCTCTGTGAATTTGAGATAATTTTTTCCCTCTCTCAGACTATGCACACTTTGCACGGCTCTGTGCTCTGCTATCACTCTTGTCGATAAAGACACAAATTTGAATCTCCTCTGAGAGTTCTGAGATGAAACTTAGAGCCTGGTCGATGCACTCTTTGTGGACCCTCCACTGCACTCTTTGTAGAGATTCTTAGAAAGAGAAACAACTAAAACTCATTCTCCCCTTATCCAGAATTCAAACATTCAACATAGAATTCTAGAGTCTATATACACACATAACATTGAAAGAAAATGCATACAAAGAATGCAAACAAGCTTCCAACATACCAGTTAACAGGTGGTTCCAACAACCATAACAAACACATAGATTGGAATCAAAGATTTCTTCTTTTAATTCCAGTGCTCTTGTACATGGAAAATAACAACAACTACAATGCATAAAATTCTTTGTTCTCCTTTGCAGCTCTACAGCTTACGAATTTTGAATAATGTTACAATGATACCAAGGTTGAGGGTGTCTATCATCCGTTTCCCCCCCTAAGCTCCTAAAATTGTCTAATCTATCATTTAAATCTACCTACTTGCATTAAACACACATAAATGCCTATTACATCCGACGGATAGGAACATATGCTCCAAAATCAGTTTGGATCTTCAATACATAAATGCTAATGTACTTTCCTCCCATCCATTACATTAATGTTTCAGATATTGAAAGTCACAATGTTTTCACAAAAACGTATTTAATTGCATCTGCGCGTCCAAATTTCTCCTTGGTTTTAGGCGCGTACTTGGGCTTTATACGATGCTCCTACATCACTAAGTGTATCATCAAGTTGTGTAACATGTTTAGCAAAAAGGGGGGCTTGTAGGTGCTTCTTAAAAAGGGGGCTTGTATGTGCCCCTCTCAAAAAGTGACAAAAAGAAAGACTTGTTGGTGCTTCCTAAAAAGGGGACTTGTGTGTGCCCCTCCGAAAAAGTGAGATATATTTCACAAAAAAGAGGGCGTGTGGATGCCCCTCCCAAACAGGGTTTAAGAAAAAAACTTAGTAAACTACTAAATTTAATTCACCATTACTTATACATCTCTCTTATTTGACATTTACAAACCATTTAGCATTTGAATTTGAGATGTGAATTAGTCATGGTTTGTGTGTGTTACTTGTGACTTGGATAGTGACACCCTATCAGTGATCTTTGTAAGGTACAAGATCTATTATAATAGAAAAAAAAATAATACTGCACAGAATAAGAACAGAACAACACAATATATGAAATCACAACACCAAAATAATACATTTATTGATAGGAAATAATGTTCACTTGCCTCTTCGAGGGGGAAACCTCCTGCAAAACAATGATCTATTACAATAATATTCAAAAGAAAACTTCTCATGACTCTTACTCTTATTTATACTAATTCTATCCTCTAAAGATCATTCTAGAGGAAGATCCTTGTAGAAGTGAAAACTTCTATTAGGTCTTCTTACATTGACTTATTCCAATGTATTAACTAGGACTTATTAACTAAAGTCGACATTTATTACATGGAAATATATTTCTCTATATACATGATGGGTGATCCAGGTGGATATCAGTGTCCACCCACCTTTTCCAATTGGCTCAAAATAGTTTTCTGGCAATTTTGGTAATTTACTATTTCTAGCACTTTTTAGCTTTCAGGGCCATTTTGGGGTCCTAAATGAAAGTGTTTTGGGATCAAGCTTCTCAATTATAGCGGAAGGCTCTGATTGATCCCCCTAAATGAATCTCCTCGACAATACCTTTCGAACAAGTTATCGTGTGCCTCAAATGGAGATCGTATGCCAAAGTTACGCCCCCGAGAAGTTGATACACCAAACTACCCAAAATGGGGTCCACAAAAATGTTGGCTTTTCATCTTTCGGGGTTAGGTTTTGGATTTTCTTTATGACAAAAAGGCCTTTGGAGCCTCGTTGTAAAATCATCTTCTTGTGAATGCGAGTAGCAAACACATCTCTTCTCAAAGATAAGTTGTCACCATTATAGTGAGTCTTTCACTCTGTATTTTACAATCTTTGTACATTTTTTCTCATTAATTGAAAATTGTGTATTATTGTATCTCCGTGTCTATGGTTGCATCTCTTATACATTTATGTTATATTATTGGATATCTAAAATATCTTTGTACGTTTCTTTATTATATCTTTGTAATAGGTTTTGGTGAACCTAGAATGCCCAGTTGTGGGGGAAGATTGAAGCTCTAAAAGCACCGTAGGTTTAAGTTGTGACTGTTTGTTGAGATACAAACAAACTTTGTCACAAAGCTCTTTATTGTACCAAGAGTACCCAGGAGAAACTAGGGAAATGGCTTGCTACTGTTGGATAAGGCCAGAACTTTTGGTGTCTTGTAGTCATTCCTAGTTAGCATCTTGGAGCCAATTTCGTACAATGAATGAGCGAGAAAAAATGGATCCTCCTTCATATTTCTGGGAAAGTGCTTCAACAACCTGTTGATGGCCAAAATAGACCATGTTCAACATTATAGGGAGATCACTTGGTCAGGGTGCCAATTAGACCCTTATCCGTTTGGGATGGTGATTCTCACAGGTTCAATGGGTCTCTGATTACCCTTTTCATAAGAATAACCTATGGTTAATCTAAGCTAATTTAATCTACATTTACAAAGATATATACACATGATGTTCTATTTGCTAATGTATATTATCACTTTCTTTGATCAACAAACAAAAGAGAAGGAATTACCTTCTAACTCTTCTTGTTGATTTGTGATATTAGTGATTACCATCAACAAGAAAATATATATTGGATTTACCAGATTTACCCTCTCACTGCTAACTTGCAAGAAAGAAACCCTTAGAATGAAATAAGGGCACAACCACACAATGCTGGAGTTTGCTCCTACAAAAGTAAGGGCACAACCACACAATGCTGGAGTTTGCTCCTACAAAAGGAGACTTGATGCAAATGCAGSATTGATCTAAAATGCAAGTAATGTAATCTATCCTATCTTGATTAGGATCTCATCCTAATCATGAGAAAAGTAATAAAAGGGGAAATGATKGATATTGAATTCAAGGTTAGGATTTCTTTGCAAAKCATAGAAATAGTTAATACGATTTGCAAAATGTTAACACAAATATACAGTGGAATTATTCCAATAAAAAAWTATTAAACTAACTACAACATATTTAAATATACTTAAATAGATTCCATGTAAAATCAAATATCATATTAAAWAAATAATTCATTTAATATGATATTGAATGAAACAAACCAAATTTTTATTAATAATAAATAGTTACCATTAACTATAATCAAGTTTCCTTGAACTTGTAACTAAATTCTGATTTAAWTTTTGTCTTTCTTCTCTGTTAAAATAGATTTACAAAATCTTGAAATAATACAAAACAATTGAAATAAACGACATCGTTATCATCAATTGTTAATACTTTTATTCATGACATAATTAAAAAAATGAATTAAATAAAATAAATAATAACAAGCTTTGTAAATTGAAATGAAAAAAAACTTGCTATTATTTTATATGTCTATGCTTTCTTACAGTCCTCTAAATCCCACAGAAAGAGAATCTCTCTAATACAATAGTGTAATCCTGTACTTCTTTCCCTGCAGAATTACTTTCCCCAGTTTCAAATCTGGAATCGGCTTAACATTGTTTTCTTTCTCCTTTTTATAAGAAAAGAAACCTCCAGCTAATACAAGCAACTCTCATTAATCACAAGAGAAAATGTCTCCTGATAATGTCTCCTGATATCAGAAAACTCTTTTAATTTTCAAAGCATCAGCAAGTTACAACAAACTATATTCAAAAAAATGTAAATGATCTGGAATTGTTAATTAAAATTAATTAATATTCGTTATGAATTTGTTTTCAAGATTTGTGGAGGGTCCTCATGCAAAAATCTAGATCCTATAACAATGGGGACAACTAAAAAAATTTCCATTTCTGTATGTTTCTGAAAAAACAAAATTAAAAAAGAGTTAAATATAACTAATTCATACCTTAATTTCAGAAAAATACTAAATTTAATATCTCGACATTTAATGAAAAGATTTTGTAAATCTGTGACAATAAAATATTGATTCCTGAGGCATTTATGACCAATGATATTTCAGGTCTGATAAATTTATGTTCACGCTCAACAAATTTCTTTCCACATCCTGTCAAAAATATTGTATTCTTCAATTCGAGTTCCCTCACATTCAAAACAGAAACCCAAAATATTTTTCTTTCCAGAGCAGAGCTTCCATATTTGAACCATTTTTAATAAATTTCCTCTATAAAATTTGTCAATAGAAGGTAAAGATTTATCTTTGAGAAGAGACGTTTCCTCTAGTGCTTTAGGTTTATAATGAAATTAAGAGAAAGAAAACATTTGAAGCTTTCCTGGACTGATTTCTTTGTCAAGTCACGATCTGAAGATTGAAACGCGAAAATTCAATAAAAGGATTTTATGATTTTTTCTTTTTTTTTAAATTTAATGTAAGGTTGAAGGTCTAAATTCGATTTTATACTCATGCTGCTCGTGATTTATTGCAGTGTTCCTTCAGTAGCTCGAAATTGAAGAAGACTGTTGTCATTAACCGTAGAATCAAACTCTGCATCAAAGTCTTGAGATTGACCGACTAGTTCTAGGGTTTCTACGAATTTTTTTCTTTCAATAAAATTCTTCCAGGAATCCTCTATGAAATTCAACCAGAATTTTAATAATACCATGAGCAATCCGAAGTGATAGTTGAAGACGAGACTAAAACGTTTGTCCCAGGTGATATAACACAAAGAGTGCCATTAAAACTTTGAAAAAAGCAACATACCTTTTGGGTCATATGCCATTCTGTATTACACTAAAAAAATATTCCCAGGAATTATCTTTAGTCTCCATTCTGTATTACACTAAAAATATATTCCCAGGAATTACCTTTAAAAATTATAAATACAAAATATAATTTCCTTTACCCTTTTGGTTTTGGATCTCATATTAATACAAAAAGGCGGCTACAAAAATTTCTGGGAAAATACGTTCAAGAAAATGCATCATGTCTAAAAAATTCTTGTGTTTTGAAGAATCCACTCGTCAGTCAGGTACAATGGCCGATTCTGGAAATGGGTTTTTGTCCGTTTCCCTAAATTCTCAACCATTTGTTCATAATTCACTATGCGAAATTACTACTGGCATGAACTCACCGATCCTTCAAATTCGTCTGTGAGATCCCACCATTCCCAACTAATAGCCTGTGTGCGCTTCTATAAATTCAGTCCGTGGAGGTTCATATTTGGATATCAAACACATGATAGAACACTTGACATAACTCAGGAATGTAAAGTAAGATTCTGGAATAAAAATGTGAATGCATAAACAAAAGCATCAAATCCATAGTCAAATTAAATCCTCAGTACTCGAAAATCCTCAAATTACCAAAATGTGTTAGTTTCAGACTCTGTTCACTATGTGGATCAACGTAATTGTAAATAAAACTGACATAAGGAAAACCCAAAATTTGAAATGTAATGTCGCTTAAATCATGAGTTAAGTCGAAATATGTCAATGGCATTAACAACATTGTTGTTATGCTTAGTCAGTCTATACATTGCTCTTAAGTTCATTTTGCAATAAAAATAGATATGACAAGTTAACACATGAGACCTTTAGCCTATCTTTGATCGTAATGTAAACTAAACAAAGCTAATTTAATTTCAATAAGAAATATAATATTTTAATTTTTCATCAAAACGATATAATGTAGTGAAAGTAATAAAATTTAGGATGAAAGAATAATTAATGAATAGACCATCAAATTATATACATCAAGAGAAATCTTACTAGGAACATGTATGAAAATAATGTGATCAAAACTACTAGATAAAAATAATATATGATGCCCCCTAGATGGGGTGTTAGTGAGGAACATGTGTCAAGATGGAGGGGACAACGTTAGCGCATGCATCTCCCCTCCTCCCACACCATGAATTTACGCAACCTTCACTCTTACAAATGTGCCATTAACGCTTTAAGTGCGTTCTCCTCTGTCTCCTTATCCGATCTATGGAGTCTCCATTATTGTGGTCACCTTTGCACGTGTACGTCCTCCTTCTCCAGCAGTATTCATACCATGGTGCTCACCGACGGGTTTCATTTATTTCTCTTCTCACCAAAACCATCATGCAGTCTGCACTCTTCCCTGGTGCTTACCTTCTACGCTTGCCATTTCTCTATGTTTGCTTACCTTTTCCTTGCTTTGGCCATGCCTCGATTGCGGGGGAAATCCAAACGGGGCTCAACCTGGTACGAAAATAGGCCCAACGTGGCCATTTGGCCTCATCTTTCCCCCGCACCTTCGCCCAACTCACACCCTTCCTCGCCCTCCTCCTCTGGTCAATCCTCTCAGAATCAAAGTGGCCTCCCACCTCTTTCCTCACCTTGGGCTTGCTGAGTTGAGTGGTTTGACCTCCTCGGGAACTCACTGGGATTTTCCCAGGGCCATTGTCAGAAGTTGACTCTTCCTCGTAGTCTTCCTTGGTCGTCCCACCCAATTTTCCCAAGAATTCATCTCCTGCGCCACCGCTAGTGCACTTGCCACCAGTCTAGTCTCCACGAGAGGATACCTCCATCCACTGGGAGAAACCTCAGGAACAACCCCACTCTTGGTTGGATTGCGCCACCTCTGTAAAGTTCCAAGACGGCCTTGCAATTCTGCAAGACTTGGTGTTCGAGGTTCGCAAGGAGGTGGATGACCTACGCTTTCTCCTGGAAATACTGGACAAGAAGGGGACACAAATTCCTCAACTTCTCTCCTCTCTGCATGGCTCTTGACACTATAGAGAATATGCACCCAGTGCACCAGCAGCCTCAACGACGGTCTTGGTTCCGTATCTCCAAATGTCAGCAGTGGACAACAGGCTTGGCTTCAACTCTCCAGGTGCATACTTTGGATAATGTGGCATGCAACATGTCAGCTCCCTGAGCCACAACATCTGCACAGGTGTGAGACTGCATGGCTTGTTGTTAGTTATGTTTATATTTTGACACCTGTACTTTCAGTTAATTTTTTTTTTGTAAGTCATACATCTCTCCTAGAGGGTCTAGAAGCTTGGATGAATTGGTTTCCCCATGGGATGATTCTATTCTAGTTGTTTAAAACCATTATCTGAATTTGGGGTTTTTATTTGGAAGGCTGGCTGAATTGGTTTCCCTCCAGGGAAATTC
>JZKD02S2160995.1:11382-25742 GCA_000966675.3 Picea glauca
ACAAATTATCCTTAAATTATGAAAGAAAAAAAGAATGGAAAAATGATGGGCTTGAAAAAAATGCATTGCAAACGAAGGGGCCACACACCCTCTACAAAGGCACCCATGAATGAGACACTATAACCCCTTATATGTCATGAATCCCCTGCCCATTGAGTCTTGTCTCTTAACTGCTTCATCCACTTTACATGGCTTAGAGAGGGATATCTTGGAAACAATCCTTGACCTAGGGCAAGATCTACCCAATAGGACACCTTGTCAACCCTCCCTATTCAATCTTGACAAGTCACATAATGCCTTTGAGCACTTAATTGTTTGGCATGGTAATATTCGATGCACATGCTTAGGTGGCTCATTTATTGATTGGATTTACTTATCATGATGTTATGACTTGAAATCCTTGGAGGGTGTGCTTTTTTGTCTTTGCAGGACCTAGCTGGTGGACAGTTTTGGAAGAACAAGCCTAGTTTGGGCTTCCATGGGGCTTGAATCCCACGGGTGGATTCCAAGGGCCCTCATGACGGATAAGAGAGACAAAACTTTGGAGGCATAGAATATGACTTGGATGACATAACCTATCCCCCATATTCCAAACGTTCTGCCTATGAAAGGAAAAACATCACCTTGAAAGGAATGACATCACCTAGGGGGGCTAGGGTTTGGTGGTGAGGTTGGCATGCATTGGCACAAGGAATTTTTGAGGGGTTTGAGGCTTTGACCATGAAGTAATTCACTTGGATGCTTTACATGTGGCTTTGGAATGCCCTTCTACATTCCTCCATCACCAACGACCTTCTCCTAGTTCCAAAACGTCCCCTAAAGGGGTGACATCTTTATAAACTAGGGTTTTCTTTGTGAAAAAAGTGAAATTAAAGTGAATTGTTTAATATTACTTTGTAAAAGGAGAAATATTAGGGTTTTTGACCCCTAGTATTATGTTTTACCCTTAATTATGTGGACACACTATCTTAGCGACATTTTGTATAAATAATAGATCATGACATCTCATTTTATCATAACTCTCCCATCTTGGAGAAGCACTTGGACTGAAATGTTGGCTCTCTTTGGCTAGTTCTCTCTATTGTGCTCTTGTTTATGGATATTTCTTGGATTATTGGTTTATGGAAGTGATGCACTATCCTTGGAAGGATTTTCTCTAGTTTTTATGGTGGTTTGTCTTAGCTTTTTCCTTGAATTGGTAAGATATTTCTACATTGTGCTATCATTTGTTGCTCAAGTCAATGTTAATTTTCTATATATAGGTGGTAAGTATAAGGGAATAAACCCCCACCATAGTATCCATCATTTTATGCATATATGTTATTTTTTTAACAAGGGCTTGCTAAGATAAGTATAAGAGCATACACCCTCTTAGCTTAAATTCTAACTAGAGATACTTGCCTTGGGGAGTAAGAGGATTTACACCCCCAAGGAGGTAGTATATATAGATATTGCTTTTCTTGAATCCATTAACCCATTGTTTAAGGCACTAATAATTTACTTATTGCATTGGAGAAACAAATTGTTTCCTTGGTAAACATGATTTTTTCAAGCTTTAAAGTTGTCTCTTTGGGAAAGTGTTCTTTGATCCTTTGGATCACTTGCCTCATTGAGGTGTACCATTTCAACAAAAAATTATTGATGCTGTATTAAAAATAACCTACAGCCATTAGGTCTTCTCTAACCCTAGCCTACTGACCCTAATTATCTCCTAAACTAAAACTAGACTAAGCCTAAAAATCTTCCCTAGCCTTCTACTAACCTAGGCGCACTTATTGAGCTAACTAAAGGCTGATTTGATTGGGTAAATTTTGTGCAATAATTATTTGTTTTATACAGCCATAAGGCTGGTAATTTCACTGCAGAAACCATAACCTAAAGTCACTCATAACTTGTGTTTTCACCGTCAAAATTTGCTAAGAATTTGCCAATTTATTTTACTTGCTTTAATACAATTTTTGAGTGATTTCTTTGCAAGTTTTAGTGGTTGATTTCACTTCCTTCATAACTAATTTTCTACAGACATAAGTCTGAAAAATAATTCTGCATACATATTTTATGAATTCCATAATTTATTGCTAAAATCACATGCTATAGATCGTGGAATTCTCTAATGATTATCTACTTTTTTTCAAGCATATTTCATTTGACTTTGAGAAATATTTATAGAAAATTTAGTACTTGTTTTAATGCTTATATATACTTTCATCAATTGCGGCAAATCAGGGACATAAATATTAGATTTTTTATCCAACTAAGATATTATACTACATATTGGTGTTTCTTATGTCTTGGGCATGTACCAACTTCTCGACAATTCATCCAAGGCTTTGGTAACCTTAAAACAACCTAAGAATAATTTCACCCTTTCATTTCCATATATAATATTGACCTCTAGGGGATTCACTCTTTCCATATCCATTTCCCCTATCCATTCCCCCTAGGGTCACCGGGATCTCCTCCCTAGAGTGACCTAGTCACCCCTGAAGCACAAGACCTATATCGAGGTGACATTGGGTATAGTGTCCTCAAGTTGTCACCATTTGGTGGTTGGGTTGGATTTTCCAAACCTAAAACTTGTGCAATAACATTTTAGCGTCATTGTCGAGGAGGATTTTGAATCCTCTTATGAACCCTAATGAAACTTTGGCAAGCTCTCCCAAAGACTTTTCCCTATATTCCTTGGTGACTCCACCCAAGGGACATTCCCTTTCCACCTTTCTTGATGGGATCCTTTTGAAGCTCATCTAGTGACTTCGCTTTCCCGGAACCCATTTTTTCCCTTTTTCCCCTTTCCCTCTTTTGGTGAGACTTGATCTCACCTAGCGACTCCTTTCAGGTGTCTTTTCAATCAATGGAATTATGGCACCATGGGATGAACCCTCATATAGAACTTGTTGTGAATCGATGATGGAATTTTTACAAATGGAAAAGGAAAAGGATGTTAATAAAGCTTCTAAGGAAATGATGAATCACAAAAGAGAGTTATTTCCTACCCTTGACGATGAAGAAGTTCTCTAAGAACAGACATATGAAGAAATTTATCAAGAAAAGAACACAAATGAGTTGTAACCCTTTCGAAAATATTGATGATACTTTATTCCATTACCTCAAAAGTGAAGAAGTATTGGAGGAAACCTTGGATATGATAGATCCTCTTGAAGAAAAGAGAGCAAATAACTATGCACTAAGGATCAAGTCTCTTGTGATGAAGAGGCGATGGAGGGGCATGTCCATAAGAAGCAAAAACAATTATGATAAAGTGCAACATATTGAGGCACCGCTATATTTTCTCTGAATTGATGAAGGCGAGGTTGTCCAACCTTGCTCTCCTCCCACACATAATGTTGAAGAAGAAATCAATCTCAATGATGAATAATTTGAAGATCCAGTTGAAGACGTCCATGCCTCTACTCTTCTTGCACACGAAGAAGAAAAGATGGTCATTTTCAGTCATATTGATGGTCTTATGAAAGTACCCTTCAATATGGTTGATGATCCTATAGACTCTTTCATACAGACTCGCAGATGTAGATGGGATCTTAGTTGTCTCAATTTTGATAGAGACCCCATTTATGACATTGAGGGTAGCTATCAGAAAAAGGGGGTATGATTTTCATAGGATCAATATTCATGTGTGTATGATTCATATATTTGGCAGCCTGGTGATTATATAGTTACACATTTGTTTTTCCCCTTAGAGGATGACTTGTTGCAGCATACTCGGGATGATATTCAATCATACCTTTATGCATACCCTTATAAGGATGAAAACTTGTTCCGTGAGGATATTCATTCATTGTGCTCAAATTTGGATAGACACCAGGTCATGGCCAACCCAAAGAAGTCCAAGGACCACACTACCAAATGGAAATACTTTTATGTTGATATTTTGGGTGAAGATTTGCAAACAAATAAGTGACATTTAATAAGGCCAAGGGAGGTGTTTTCTCTATATAAGAGGATGTCCCTTACTCTATTTCCCCTTGAATGGGAAACCAACATGTTTCTTTGGGATTTTTCATACTGTCTCAGCCTTCAAGAAGCAATGATTTTATCAACGAAGATGAAGACGATTCGTCGTCTACATATGGTATCCCTCTTCATAAACGGATTGATCAGGATTGTGGCTACACTTTCTAGCAAGATGATCAAGTTGATGGTTTCTCTTTTCAGTAGGATTTACTCCCTCCCACCCCTATCCATGAGTTTCATTTCATGATGGATTATATGTCTACTTATGCTCATTATTATTATGTGTTGGAATTATCTTTGTTGTTTCACATGATTAACACATGGGGATATATCTTGATGAAATGATGAACAGGTGGTTGCACTGGTTGTATGACTTCACCTAACGTCACCTATCACTGGATATTCAGGGCCCCAAGGCCCCAGGTAAGTAGGTAGGTCATTTCATTTCCTACATTTTCATCTTGATTTCTCATAGTAGTTTATTTTCATTTCATTTTTCATTTTTCTCTACTTGCATATTGATTTCATGCTTAGTTTAGAAATTTCAAAAAACAAATGTCAAAATTTTTCATTTCCAGACTAGATTTTATTTTTTATTTTATATACATATGGATAAAAGGGTGATAGCACCACCCTAGATGATCTGATCCCTTTATTTGATTTTTGGAAGGCACAGGTCTACCAAGAGATGTTGTGGTTCTCATGTACTCTACAACAAACAAATGTCCCCAAGTATGAGCTAGATGTTATCCCCATTTTGTGGATAACTAAGGATATTATGTCTCAAGGCTCTCAGGTTGCAGATATGGAGTGTCGAGAGACTACATGATTAGAGGTATCCTTTTGCACTGATAAAGACCCTTATCACCACCACAAAGGTCGTATATTTCAAGATGGCATCCACCACACCAGCTGGCTTCTAGAAGGCGGTGGGCCTTGCTCCATGAGGTACAAGTCAAGTATTATGGTGAGCATCATTGCAATATTTGAGTCATTTAAGTATGGTGTATCTTAGACTGCTTTAGATTTCATGATATATGCTTGGACATTATGCCTTTTCCATTGCTTCACCTTGTTGGTTGACATTGTGCCCTAGTAATCGGTCTTCCTTAGGGATGGGTTTTCTACTTGGAACTCCCTTGAAGAGCCATCATAATGTTCCCTGCCATACTTACTAATTTCCATCACTATTTCCCCCCATTTCCTCATCTCTTGGGATTTTAGGGTGTATTGAACCAAGAAGGGTTTGTCCCTCATTCTATGGGAAGAAGGCATTGAAGACTTAGAGGGATTTTTGTTGGGTAAAAAAATAAATCCTATGTATAAACCTTCTAGATTATTTTCCTAGGGATCACCCAAGAAAGAAATGAAATGCTTATCTTTGAGAAAAGGGGGACCCACAAGTAATATTATTATAAATGCTTAAAAATGTTAATTGGAGGATAGGAGGTCTCATCACGAGCCATCCTATCATGTTCATGGATATATAGTGGTATGAAATCACCATCATCTATTCACCAATCCAGGTCAATGGCTCTCAGTTGCATGGCTAAGAGAAAGGGGGTCTCATCACGAGCCAACCTTCTCATTTCCACTAAGTGTTTGTGAGTGACATTGTCATTGTTTGGACACCACACCAAGATAGTGGCCTTAAACTTATCCTTAAATTATGAAAGAAACAAAGAATGACAAACTGATGGGCTTGGAAAAAATGCATTGCAAATGAAGGGGACACACACCATCTATAAAGGCGCCCATGAATGAGATACTACAACCCCTTGTATGTCATGAAACCCATGCCCATTGAGTCTTTCCCCTTAACTTCTTCATCCAATTTACATGGATTAGAGAGGGATCACTTGGAAACACTCCTTGACCTAGGTAAAAATCTACCCAATAGGAAACCTCATCAACCCTCCCATATTCAAGATTGAAAATTTTCATAATGTCTTTGAGCACTTAATTGTTTGACATGGTAATATTTGATGCACATACTTAGGTGGCTCATTTATTTATTGTATTCACTTATCATGATGTTATGACTTGATATCCTTGGAGGGTGTGCTTATTTGTCTTCGCAAGACCTAGTTGGTGGACAGTTTTGGAAGAACAAGCCTGGCTTGGGCTTCCATGGGTGTTGAAGCCCACATGTGGATGCCAAGGGCCTGCATGCCGAATGAGAGAGGTCAAAATTTGTAGGCCTAGAAGATGACTTGGAAGACATAACCTATCCCCCACATTCCAAACTTTATTCCTAGGAGAGGCAAAATGTCACCTTTAGAGGCATGAAATCGCCTAAGGGGGCTAGGGTTTGGTGGTGAGGTTGACATGCATTGGCACAAGGATGTTTTGAGTGGTTTGAGGCTTTGAACATGAAGGAATTCACTTGGATTCTTGACATTCATATTTGGAAGGCCTTTCTACACTCCTCCATCGCCAACAACCTTCTCCTAGTGCCAAAACATTAGCTAAAGGGGTGACGTCTTTATAAACTAGGGTTTTCTTTGTGCAAAACGTGAAATTAAAGTGAATTGTTTAATATTACTTTGTAAAAGGGGAAATATTAGGATTTTTTACCTCTAATTTTGTGGTTCACCCTTAATTATGTGGGAAAACTATCTTAGTAACATTTTGTATAACTAAGAGATCATAAGATCTCATTTTATCATAACTCTCCCATCTTGTAGAAGTACTTGGACTGAAATTTTCGCTCTCTTTGGATAGTTATCTCTCTTGTGATCTTGTTCATGGATATTTCTTGGATTATTGGTTGATGGATGTGATGTGCTAGCCTTGGAAGGACTTTCTATAGCTTTTATGGTGGTTTGTCATAGATTTTCCTTGAATTGGTAAGATTTTTTTACATTGTGCTATCATTTGTTTCTCAAGTCAAGGTTAATTTGCTAGGGCTAGGTGGGAAGTATAAGGGAATACCACCCCACCATAGTCTCCATCATTTTATTCTTATATTTTATTGTTTTAACAAGGGCTTGCTAAGATAAGTATAAGGGCATACACCCTCTTAGCTTAAACCCTAGCTAGAGATACTTTCCTTGGGGAGTAAGAGGGTTTACACCCCCAAGGAAGTAGTATCTCTAGATCTTTATTTTCTTGACTCCATTAACCCATTGTTTAAGGAACTAATCATTTACTTATTGCATTGGAGAAATAAATTGTTGCCTTGGTAAACATGATGTTTTCAAGATTTAAAGTTGTCTCTTTGGGAAAGTGTTCTTTGAGCATTTGGATCCCTTTCCTCATTGAGGTGTCCCCTTTCAACAAAAAATTATTGTTTCTGTAGTAAAACTAACCTAGATCCATTAGGGATTCTCTAACCCTAGCCTACTAACCCTAATTATCTGATAAACTAACCCTAGACAAGGCCTAAAAATCTGCCCTAACCTTCTACTAACCTAGGTGCACTTATTGAGCTCACTAGGGGCTGATTTGATTGGGTAAATTTTCCGAAATAAGTATTGGTTTTCTACATCCATAAGGCTATTAATTTCACTAAATAAACCCTAATCTAAAGTAGCTCATAACTTGTGTTTTCACCGTCAAAAGTTGCTAAGAATTTTCCAATTTATTTTACTTGCTTTAATACAATTTTTTAGTGGTTTCTTTGCAAGTTTTAGTGTCTGATTTCACTGCTCTCATAAAAAATTTGATACATCCATAAGGATGAAAATTACTTCTGCATACATCTTTTATGACAACCATAATTTATTGCTAAAGTCTCATGCTATAGATCGTGGAATTCTCTAATGATTATCTACTTTGTTTCAAGCATATTTCATTTGACTTTGAGAAATATTTCTAGTTGTTTTACTACTTGTTTTACTGCTGATATATATTGTCATCCATTTCTGAAAATCAGGGACACCAATCTTATCTTGATGATCTAACTAACATATTATATTGCATAGTCGTTTTCCTTGCGTCTCGAGCATGTACTAACTTCTCGGAAATTCATCCAAGGATTTTGAAACCTTAAAAAAACCTAAGACTCATTTCACCCTTCTATTTCCATCTAGAATATTTTCCTCTAGGGGATTCACTCTTTTCATCTTTGTTTCCCCCCTCCATTCCCCCTAGGGTCAACGTGATCACCTCCCTAGAATGACCTAGTCACCCTTGAAGCATGGGACCTATATCAAGGTGACATTAGGTATAGTGTCCTCATGTTGTCTCCATTTGGTGGTTGGATCATCTTTTCCCAACCTACAACTTGTCCGATAAGAGAAGGTATCCTAGTTTTTATACATGTTGATGATGTACATTTTTCTTTGCAAATATTTGGGCTAAGTTGGCGAGTCTTAATATTATCATCTATCCAATATGTTGAGAAATAGGTGTTTAACAATGCTAAATGTCCTAGCTTGTAATGTTGTAGTAAATAAAATAATCAAGTATGGGTTTCCGATTATAATCTACCCGAAATCCATTCCATATAGCCTAGGTTTTGATTGCCATCTCTTCTTGCATTGTGTTAGAATTCAGATGTAATGGATACTAGTGGATATGAAATGGGGAGAGTACATAGAAATGAATATTTATCATTCAAATATCCAACATGTAAAATTAATGAGAGAAAAAACCCTCATACTCATGAAGACTTACGAGGATTACAACCCATGCCATTGATTAATGTAATTTAAAGGAATGGAAATAAAATAAAATGTATCAAATTTAGAGTACTATATTAAACAAAACTGGTGTTAACACTAAACTGCCATGGGTGCAAATAAACATCTACATGAATGCAAACAACTAGCTAATAGAAATGGAAATGGGAGAAAGAAGAACAAGAGTTCCTATGATATCCTCTTGAGTGGTCCCTATCCAAATGGATTTTTGGTCGAACCCTATAAATATTATTAGAACAAAATTGAACTCACATCTTGTTCACAAGATATTTACAAATTGCATAGATTAGAATAATGTTGAAACTTTGCTCCTTAAGATAGATTGAACTAATCTACTACAAGGGAATGAAAATAAAAATACAATTGGGAACTAAGTTGTTATATTCTAAGTCATATAAATATTGGAATTGCATTAAGCATCTCTAACTAACTCCATCAATTAGATCCTTGATTATTAGGTGTTGTCTACCTAGATTAATCTTCCACCCAGCCCAGCTAAGTCTAGAGACTTATTCTTTGCTCCTATTTCTAGTTCTAGTTCAAAACGTGGTTGAATTTTTAAGGTTAGAATTGCTCATGGATTAAATCATTGTCTCCTTGAGCTGGAAACCTAGTTTTTTCACCTTCATGAGGAGTGRCATGATCCATTTGTTTACTCCCTTTTGTTTCCTAATTGAATCATTCATGGAGTTTTGAATGTGAATCATTTATAGACRGTCAAAAAACTCTTGGGTCATGGAACTAACCTCAAGATCATTTGTAAACAGTGTTCTACAATAAACCTTAAACAACCAATCAAATTGCAATGTTCRTAGTTTCAATCAATCATAATCAACTCAAATAACTAAGACACCCTTGTACTCATCATACTCTTCTTGAAAATAAGCCAATGCATTTATTTAAATAAATATATGTCAACAATATCTATCTTGGCCATTAAAATAATTGTATTCAAAGAAAGTTTTAGGTCCCTCAAGATATTGGGTGATGGTAATAGAAATAATACATATAAAAAGGATGGATGATAGATGATAATATTAATACTCGTCAACTTGGCCCAAATATTTGCAAAGAAAAATGTACATCATCAACATGTCTAAAAACTAGAATACCTTCAACTTCAATAATTTGGTCAGAAACAAAAGTTTTCCAACTATTTATGAAAGATGTCCATGTGTCAACACAACACAAATTTACATGCCAGAAATGTCCACTTGGCCCCTGATGATGAAAATTATGATGATGACGATGAAAATGACAATGAAAATGATGATGCTAATGAGGAGGAGGATTAGGATGAAGACAATGTTGATTATGGTGATGACGACGATGACGATGACAATGATGATGATGACTACGACGACAATGACAATGATGACAATGAAAAGATGATGATGATGGTGATCATGACAATGGAAATGATGATGATGATGACAATGACGATGATGACGACGACGACGACGACGACGATGATGATCATGATCATGGAAATATAAATGACGATGATGATGATGATGATGATGATGATGATGAAAATGATGATGATGATGAAAATGATGATGATGATGACAATGACAATGATGATGACAATGATGATGACAATGATGATGACAATGATGATGACGATGATGATGACGATGAATATGACGATGACGATGACCATGATGATGAGGAGGAGGAGCAATATGACAACAATGTTTATTATGGTGATGACAATGAAAAATGACAACAATGATGATGATGACAACTACATAGTGATGATCCATGTCATACATAGTGATGCCAACCCATAACTTTAGTAGCTCGTTAATGATGATAAGGAGGACTACGAAAATCATGATGATGATGATGATGATGACCATGGAAATGACGATGATGATGACGGCGATGATGATAATGAAAATGATTATGATGACTATGAAGATGATGATGATGATGATGATGATGATGATGTAAATGACAATGATGATTAAAATGTCAATGATGATGATGATGGAGATGATGATGATGATGATGATGGAGATCACAATGGCGATGATGATGATGATGATGATGATGATGATTATGATGATGATGATGACGACGATGGTGATGACAATGATGATGAAAATGATGATGACAATAATGATGAAAATGGAGATGATGATGAAAATGGAGATGATGACAATGGAAATGATGATGATCAAAATGACAATGTTGATGATGATGACGAAAAAATGATGATGATGATGATGACCATGATGATGATGATGATGATGATTGTGATGATGATGATGATGATGATGATGATGATGATGATGATGATGACGATGACGATGATGACGATGATGAAAACTACAATGATGATTATGATGATAATGATGACGACTACAATGATGATGATAATGATGATGACGATGATGACAATGTTTATTATGGTGATGACAATGATGATGATGATGATGATTATGACTATGATGATTATGATGACACCATGATGACAATCATGATAGTGATGGCGATGACAATGAGGAGGAGGAGGATGATGAAAATGTTGATTATGATGATGAAAATCATGACAACGAAAATGATGATTAACCCATATTAATAAATACTTTAAAGATAATAAATAATAAAATATATATAATCACACAACTCATACATTTCATCATTTATGCGATATCGTTGATCATCTTCTTCTTCATCCAAGTCTATATCTGTATCATCTGGTTCAGAATCGACATTGAAAGGATTTTCCATATCAATATCATCATCAAAGTCATTTTCGATGATATCATCGTCAATATGATCGTCGAGAACATTTCCATCTACATCTGGATCAACTTATTTGACTTCTTCATCTGACAATACATCTACCTCATGCTCCTCTAAATATTATTCTTCTTCAACATCATCTTCTTCTGGTACATTATACTTTACATACCTTCCTATTGGATAATATTTGACAATGTACGACCAACCTACTTTACCTGGAACCTATGAATAAAAGACTTTGTCACATTAGCTTGGAAGAACATAAGTTTATGGACCCGGCTCAAACATCCATGTATTAACCGTGGTAAATCCATTATTATGATCAATAACATTTATATCTAGATCACGTTCATTCATCTGTAACCTGCACCATTTGACCTCGAACGAAACTAACTTGAAGTATTTAAAATCACACTCAATTATATCATCCAAATACCTATAGTGTCTATTTTATGATATTGTTGGATTCATGTCACTTCTTGAGGAAACATTAGTGACTTGAAAGACTGTAGATATCCCACAATCAGAGGTTTTCTTATTCTCATCCAACTTTTTGATTAAAAATTTACGACCATTGCCACCACATATCCTTGTGGTGTGTCAACTACAATATGCCTGACATGTAAAAAAATGCATTATCAATCAATAAACATATTTAGACTTAGGAAATGTTTTATAAAAAAACACACCACATAGATTAATATAATGGGAAAAAACTAAAACGTGATGTGGGTGAATAATATGCTTCTATGTTTATCTTTTAAACCATATGCTAAATCATTTTCCCTCTGAGTAAGATTGGTATCTTGATTATGGTGAACTTCTTTAATAAAAGTAGCCACCCCTTCCCATGATAACCTACCATTACATTGTATACATCAATATATCCATACCTTCATCCAATCAATATTGTTTGCGATATATAAATGTAGTGCATCCCACTCTCGAACAAATGTATGAAAAAAGAATAAAAATTACTAATTAGAATAAAGATTAATAATTGATCATGGAAGCTAAATAAAACTTAAATAAGTACAATATAGAAATAAATAAATATTGATGCAAATTATTATAGATCTCTACCATCTAATTACCTTTCACTTTCCTCATTCTACCTTTCCTGACAGGACCTCCCCTTCAAATTTGTTAATGGAATTGACATCCCAAATCCGAGGCACCTTCATGATTTTTGTTGCTAATTTAAGAATATACTAACTAATATACACCAAATTTTTATATACCATATATCCCTCCACCATAGAGCCTTCAGGATGTTCTCTTTGTCTAAATAAAACCTTCAATGACTTCAAGTTCCTCTCCACCATCTGCATTGACCTTGTGTGTACAGGTCCACATAGTTCAATATCCTCAACTTGGTGTATGAGGTAGTGTTATTGTGTATTGAAAAGTGTCGAAGATATATACTTTTTCATTTTGCACATTAGTTGAGGAATTTCTCTCCTCCAATATTTTATATCTTATTTATGTATTTCTTTAGACGACAACCACCTACACATGATATAACAAATCAAATCATAGGTTTAGAAAACAACTTATATACATTGAAATTAAAACAAATGTCAACAAGTTGAGCAACAACGATTTTGCATATAAATCATTAATATTTACCTCATGTGTTTTCCAAGATCATATATAAGTTGTTTTACATTGTTGTCAAAGTTTTCGGGGAAAGATAGAGGTAGAACATACTATAACAACAAAGGGATCATTAATTTTTTTTATAGTAAAACCAAATTATAATGCTAAAAGGTCATATATTTACCAATATAGAAATATACCATAATAATTACCTTAATGAAGGTATGCCAGTCATGAGTTTTCACCCCACCAATGTTACCTTTATTCATTAAGATATTATTTATGTTTGAAGCAAATTCCATGGGAAATTTAATTTTCGGAAAGACCTATTTTACCACATTGCTTTCATGCTCTGTAAATAACCATGGAGGACTATTTTAGTGTCCATTTTTGTTTGAATAAATCACATTTTGCGATGCACGATTGGATTCTTGAATGTCAGTACAATTTTTGACAATTTTGTCTTTGTCACTCCCTCCATCTACGATTCTCCACAACATTTTTGTTACAGTCTTCCCGATATGCATTGTATAAAACAAATGATCTATTTGTAGGTTGTCATAGTAGGGAAACCTATTGAATTGTATAGGATAACTTTGCATTCCTCATGGAAGCCCATTAATGCCTTGATGACATTTATGAAAAATAATTAATGAGATTACAACAATAATTGTTAGATACAATAAACATAATTCAATACAAATTAAAATTATAAAACATTAATATATATGACAGGGACTAAATGCTTACCTTGACACTTTCTATTATATTACAACTTCCACAGGTGAGGTGTCATTCTTCATGGTTTTACTCCAGTCTCTTCTTTTAAATTGAAAAGATTTTTTTTATGTAGTTTGATACATGTGGTTCTTAGGTATCAAGTGCCTATACTCATCAAATACCTCCTTTCCTAGACTTCTTGAATGACATGATTTCATCCTAGGACCACAAAATGGCCCTGAAAATTTACCCTTTGTTTGAAGACCTGCAAGATATGGATTAATGTCAGTATTATTTACATAACAAGGAACTAATATTTAAAAAGTGTGCATCATCTTTTCATAAAATTATATACTATTAAAGTGTACAAGTATGTTGCATACCAAAAAAATGTGTTATCCCTTGGGCATCATGAATTTTCCATGTTAGTATTCCATGGAATTGAAATTATTTTTTCCCTACTGGCCTAGAGATGTCGTACATAGTGATGCCAGCCCATAATTTTAGTAGCTCATTGACAAGAGGCTCAATATATACATTCATATCTTTCACTTGGTACTTACCTAATTGGGTGAAAGTACACATAAATACTACCTTGTGTGTGTGAGTGTGTGTGTATATACATACATAAATACATACATACATACATACATACATACATACATA
>JZKD02S2160995.1:25752-43176 GCA_000966675.3 Picea glauca
AGTGCCTACCTATTAGGTAAGGATGTCATTTCTTCAATGCATGTACTATTGCCATCATTTCCTTCTCATAAATGGGTTTGTGTAAGTCCTTTCCCTTGAGTGGTTGACTTTCAAAATCCAAGGTCCTTCCTTCTTTCATTAGGACAACACCAATTTCATTTCTCAAGGCATCACATTCCACAATAAAGGTTTTTGTGAAGTCTGGAGTGGTCAAGACAAAAGATTTTCACATCACCTCTTTAAGTTGTTCAAAAGCTTTAGTTTCCTATGGAGTCCATGAAAATGCATCCTTCTTATTTAGTGTCGTTAAAGGTTTTTCCATTCTTCCATAGTACCGAACAAACTTGTGGTAGTAACCTGTCAAACCCAAAAATCCTCTAAGATTATTCAATTTTTTGGGAATCGGCCAATCCATCATGGCCTTAATCTTGTTAGGGTCTAACTTGACACCTTCATGAGATACAATATGACCCAACTACTCTACCTCCTTCACTCCAAAGAAACGTTTGGATGGTTTGGCATATAGTTGTTTCTCCTTTAGTAGTTGTAGCACCTTGTCAACATGTCGCACATGATCCTCCCAAAACTTGCTATAGATTAGTATATCATCAAAAAATACTNAGGTGCATTTGTAAGGCCAAAAGGCATGACCAAAAATTCATAATGGCCTTCATGAGTTCAGAATGATGTTTTTGGGATAGCTTCTTCCTTCATTCTAATCTGGTGATACCCTGAATGAAGATCCAACTTTGTGAAATAGATTTCTCCATGTAGTTCATCTAACAATTCATAAATGACGGGAATAGGAAACTTGTATTTAATAGTAATCTTGTTGAGCTCTCTATAATATGGACACATACACCATGAGCCATTTTTCTTGAATACCATTACCACCGGTGTAGAGTAAGAACTTTGGCTAGGTCTAATAATGCCATCCTCTAACATTTCTTCAACCACGCTCAATTTCACTCTTCTGGGCATAAGGGTATATGTATGGCCTGATGTTATGAGGAACATTCCCAGGAATTAGGTGAATATCATGATCATTATTTCAAGTGGGTGGAAGACCTTTGGGAATATCTTCAAATACTTTGGAATGCTTATCAATGATCCCTTGGAGATCTATAGGAATAGATGGCTTAGATGTTTGAACATTTAGTGAGCATAGTTGTGCAATAACACCTTGATGCCCCCTTTTCAATAATTTTTTCATTCCATTAGAGCTTATCACCTTACCGGGTTTCCTTGTGATACCTCTTAACTCAATTTATTTTCCTTCCAATGAAAATTTCATGAAAAGTTCTTGAAAATTAAAATCCACCGTTCCTAATGATTGTAACATTGGATTCCTAGTACAACATCAGCACCACCCTTGGGTATAGCAATCATTGTACTATTCATTACATATTCCCACATAGTAAGATTGATCTTATTGCATTTTTCTGAGAAATTGATAGTTCCTCCATTTGCAATCATTACTTGAAAATCTTGCGCTGGATATACAAAGAAATTGAGAGCGTTGGCTAATTTATAGTGAATAAAATTATGAATACTACCAGAATAAATTAGGACTATTAACTTTTTCTTTTTGATATATCCTTCAATATTGAGGGTTTTAGAAGTTCTAATTCCAGCCAATGCATTACGCGATATCGTGGGAGTCAAATCTTCAAACGAAATTGCTTCTACGTTTTCATCTTGAGATGGTTCTAGTTCTTGTTTTTGTTCTTCTTCCTCTTCACAATCTATGTAGAATAATTTCTTCTCACCACACTTATGTCCCTTACTGTACTTGCTATCACAATAAAAGCATAAACATTTTTCTTTTCTTTCCTCCAATTGTTGAGGTGTCAACCTTGTAGGTTGAGGTGTTTTAGAAGAAGGAGCATTATTCTCTCTATAGCTGTTAGGATTGGTCCTTCTACTAGCCATAGCCATATTTTTACTTTCAACATTTCTTTCCACCCTAAATGCATTCTCCAATGATTTGGGTTCCCAAAGGTGAACCTTATGTTGAATGTTATCCTTTAAAGTTCCTATGAATACATCAATCAAGTGCTCATTTGGAATATCTGTTACCTTTATATTCAATCTTTGGAAGTTCTCAATGTGCTCTGTAACTGAACCCTTTTGCTTGAGATTTATCAATTGGCTAAAGGTATTGCTCCTTGTATCCTCATAGTGTGCTATCATTTCTTCCGTGAAAATTTTCCTAGTGATGAGTGATTTGCGAGAACAAAGCCATCGATACCATACAAATTGATTGGGTTCTAAACATAAAGAAGCAATTCTTACCTTTTGTGTATGTGGCACATTATGTAGATCAAACAATTGCTCCATCTAAAGTATCCATGTGATTGGGTCCTTGCCATAAAAATTCCTCATATTGATCTTAGGAACATGGTTGGTCTTCAACCCAAAGTTGGAGTTTCTCCATTCTTGATTCATCTTCCTCGTGTCCTCATCATGAATTTCATGGGACACATTTTCACTTTCAGGTGTCCTCTCTATTAGGAAATTTTTCATTCTTCCATGATCTCCCTTTTTAAACCATCCATCTTAGTATCCATTATATCCTCCAATTTAGCTTCAGTTGAATCCATCATCCCTTGTAGTTCATCTTTTGTCACTGTCTTATTTTGTAATTCATTTATGTCCCTACGCATTTCTTCACCTTCATGAAGAGTCCAAGTAGGACTTTCTGAAGGCTTATTTGGTGTAGAAGTTCCCTTTTTGGGTGGCATGTTGGCCAAATATCACTTTTGAACCTTGAGTTTGAGGTGGTTCTGCTAGACAATATTTCTTTTGTTGTATCTCAAAAGTTTCAACCCTTCTGGGTATGAAACTTTCTTTTTTGTATTTCTCTGATATTTCTTCTCTGCAATGCCACATGTCAGATCAAAATTGGATGTGCCAAGTGGAATTTACAGTAACTTCCCCACAACTTGTTGATTTTTGTCCTTTCTAGGAGATATCACTTGTATAGCGTGCCCCACACAAAATGATTGATATAAAATTCTTAAACTCGTACCAGTAATACTACAGACTATCCAATATCTAATGAAACCTATCCCACTCAATTCAGATACTCTAGGAAGAAGTTATGATTGTTTTACCTGGGACACCTTCTTGAGACTAGTCAATAGGACTAGTCAGATACCCTATCTTCCGCAGGGTGTATATACAAATGTAACATGACCTAGAAGATGAATTTTTTACCACAGATAACTTAATAATTTTTGTGAATAGTCTTCAGAGTTCAGGGTTTGAAACGTCACAGAAACATTTTTATAGCGAAAATTACGCAATGACTCAGTTCAGGATGATTCTAAACCCCTATATTGCACAGGCTGTATCTCTGAAATTATAAGGCCCTGGGAGATGAAATTTTAACCCAACATACCTTGATCCATATACTAAATATTCTCCAAGCCGTTCCTTCTGAAACATTGTAGAAAATAAGTTATAGCGAAAATTCCAAGGTGTCTTAGATGTAGTAGAGAAACCCTAAGACCTTGAGCTCTGATACCATATTTTAAGAACCAAATATCAATATAGCATAGAAAAACCTCAGAATAAGTACTCAATGCCTTGAAAAAGAGAAAAATTCAGATAATAAGCCTCTTCAAGTGGGAAACCTCCTTATTCCCACATAAATGTACAATTACAATATGATTCCAAATTAAAATGTCTCCTTGGTATATATAGGAGACTAGGAGGTATAATTACAACTAATGGACTAAAACCAACATAAATAAAATAACATTACTAATGTAATATGCCCCAATTAAGGGGTAATGAGCCATTATTTAGGTCTTAACAAAATGTATGGTTTTTATTTGTTGATTAATTGTTGACTAATGTTATAAGCCTTTAATAAATCTATTATGAAAATGGATTAATTCTCTATTACATATCGGCTCAATATAATTCGATGACCTTTGTACCGTAAGAATATATTCATATATTAATGTAATTATATTGCTTCAGTGGATTTTGTTGTAAATATAGGAAATACCAATGCCAACACCCGAAGAGAGAGAAAATAATATTTCTACGTTAAGGGTTGCATTGGAGGTGTAGGTCATTGATGGGAAATGTTATTGCCCTTGAAATCAATACAGGGGATTGAAAAGAAGAAGACTTGTAATGAAAATAATTGAAAGATATTGTTGGAGGTATGGGCATTGTGAAGGGGGGAATACATATCATCCCATGGTAAGTTAGTCATTATATATGTCTTTGTATTGAATTTATTTATAAAATTTTGTTTTGTTTTAATATTTTTTATATACACTAATGTTATTGATTGTTTGTAATTGTAAATATAAATCTTCCTAGGTGTCTGTCGTTGGATAAATATCTTCCAAGTAGTAGTAGAAATACTATTGTACAAGATTTGGAAGATGGTAATGATATTGAATATCAAGTCAATCCTATGGAAGACGATGGCACCAATAATATTATTGAGCTAGATGATGGGACAAATAGATTGATCTAATACATCTTTTCTCCTATTGATGAGGAAACATTTGATGATATCCATGATGTATCTCTACTTGAGAAGGTAGAACAACCCCTTTATGAAGGCTCAAGAACAAATGTTCTCTCTGCTATAATGTTTTTGGTGAAATTGAAGGTATTTAATGGTTTGTCAAACACTTGTATCAAACAGATCCTAAGGTATGTAATATAATTTATCACATATTATATGTAAAGGTTGACTTTATTTTTCTCTATTTTTAGTTTCAATTAATGTGTAAATTAATTATGCAGTATTTTTTATTACTATTATATACATTAACTAGTTATTTTTATGTTGTAGATTGTTACNATGTCTCCTTGGTATATATAGGAGACTAGGAGGTATAATTACAACTAATGGACTAAAACCAACATAAATAAAATAACATTACTAATGTAATATGCCCCAATTAAGGGGTAATGAGCCATTATTTAGGTCTTAACAAAATGTATGGTTTTTATTTGTTGATTAATTGTTGACTAATGTTATAAGCCTTTAATAAATCTATTATGAAAATGGATTAATTCTCTATTACATATCGGCTCAATATAATTCGATGACCTTTGTACCGTAAGAATATATTCATATATTAATGTAATTATATTGCTTCAGTGGATTTTGTTGTAAATATAGGAAATACCAATGCCAACACCCGAAGAGAGAGAAAATAATATTTCTACGTTAAGGGTTGCATTGGAGGTGTAGGTCATTGATGGGAAATGTTATTGCCCTTGAAATCAATACAGGGGATTGAAAAGAAGAAGACTTGTAATGAAAATAATTGAAAGATATTGTTGGAGGTATGGGCATTGTGAAGGGGGGAATACATATCATCCCATGGTAAGTTAGTCATTATATATGTCTTTGTATTGAATTTATTTATAAAATTTTGTTTTGTTTTAATATTTTTTATATACACTAATGTTATTGATTGTTTGTAATTGTAAATATAAATCTTCCTAGGTGTCTGTCGTTGGATAAATATCTTCCAAGTAGTAGTAGAAATACTATTGTACAAGATTTGGAAGATGGTAATGATATTGAATATCAAGTCAATCCTATGGAAGAAGATGGCACCAATAATATTATTGAGCTAGATGATGGGACAAATAGATTGATCTAATACATCTTTTCCTATTGATGAGGAAACATTTGATGATATCCATGATGTATCTCTACTTGAGAAGGTAGAACAACCCCTTTATGAAGGCTCAAGAACAAATTTTCTCTCTGCTATAATGTTTTTGGTGAAATTGAAGGTATTTAATGGTTTGTCAAACACTTGTATCAAACAGATCCTAAGGTATGTAATATAATTTATCACATATTATACGTAAAGGTTGACTTTGTTTTTCTCTATTTTTAGTTTCAATTAATGTGTAAATTAATTATGAAGTATTTTTTATTACTATTATATACATTAACTAGTTATTTTTATGTTGTAGATTGTTACGTGAAGTTGTCTTACCATCATCAAATAATTTACCTCTCACATACCAAGAGTTGTGTGTCATTATGAAAGATTTTATAATAGAGTATCAGGCTATTGATGCATGTCCGAATGGTCATATGCATCATAAATTAAATGCCCATAATGTCAAATCAATATATATCGAACCGATCAAGTAAAAACAAAGGTGGCTCACAAGATTCTTTGTCATAGTACGATAATTCCATGTTTGCAACGATTGTTCATGTGCCAAATAATTTTACAGTTTATGGATTACCATGCATGACAAAAAAGTGAAGATGGTGTTCTTCGAATGCCTGCATATGGTTCTACATTTAGGAACATCGAAGAAATATGGCCAATTTTTAATGTTAGGATTTCATTCGCAGTTGATGGTGTCAATCCATTTGGTGAGCTTGGGTCTATTTACTCAGTGTGGCCTATTTTTGTTCTAAACAATATCCTTCCTCCTTGGATGTCAATAAACATGGAACACACAATGTTGGAAATGATTGTTACAGGTATTTTTTTACTGATGTAGGAGCATCTCTCCACATCAGCCAGCCAGCCAACCATGCCAGCGAATTCAAATCGCACGCTAAGAGAGAGGCGCAAACTCATTTAAAATTTGAATTGAATGTAACTTTAATATTTAATATGTTGAGCTGGGAAGCCGTGCCTTTGTGCAGACATTAGGTAGATCGGCCATTAATGTTTGAAAGGCTGAGATCTAGATCCAGATGATGGACTAGACAACCATTGATTGTAATTGAATAGGGTAGGTGAATTTGGAGGGAAGCGCTCGAATATCCCCCTCAGGTAAAAGAGATTTCATATCTCATTTTGTGTAAGAAGATGAAGTGGAGAAGAGAGAAATTCCGAGTGTAGAGAGCAGAAGAGAGAAGAGTCGAGACCTTGTTACAGGCCATGCTCAGGAACACCTTGTAAATACAGGCATTTTCCATATTTAATACAAAGAGAAGTTTTTCCTGCATGTACTGTGTGTTGAATGAATGTATGTGAGTGTTCCATTGTATGTTGTAAATGTATGCTAGGCATTTTCAGGTTGTTTTGATTTCAGGTGAAGGTATTTGAGGCTTCACACCAGGAGGGTGTGACAGAACACTGCGGGTTCTGATAACTGTGCATAGAGGATGCACTTCTAAACACTGAGGGCTCAGACAGAGACGTGTTGTGGCACAAAAGCTAGAGTCAACAACTCAAGAAAGAAAAGACCTCAGGGTTGTTGAACACCTTGGAGGCAAGACTGTGTAGGAGAGATACGGTTGTAGACAAAATTTTGTTGTGGACTCTGTTAAGCTCTTCCAAGAGGGCATTGAGTGGGTGCAAGGAGTGCACAGAGGAAGGACTTTGCTGTGAGTTCTTAAGGAGTTAGAATCACTGAGGATTATGAGAGCTCTGCCAAGTGGGCATCGAGCGAGTGCGTAGGTGCACATGAGAAGGAAATAAGACTNATCTTCCTAGGTGTCTGTCGTTGGATAAATATCTTCCAAGTAGTAGTAGAAATACTATTGTACAAGATTTGGAAGATGGTAATGATATTGAATATCAAGTCAATCCTATGGAAGAAGATGGCACCAATAATATTATTGAGCTAGATGATGGGACAAATAGATTGATCTAATACATCTTTTCCTATTGATGAGGAAACATTTGATGATATCCATGATGTATCTCTACTTGAGAAGGTAGAACAACCCCTTTATGAAGGCTCAAGAACAAATTTTCTCTCTGCTATAATGTTTTTGGTGAAATTGAAGGTATTTAATGGTTTGTCAAACACTTGTATCAAACAGATCCTAAGGTATGTAATATAATTTATCACATATTATACGTAAAGGTTGACTTTGTTTTTCTCTATTTTTAGTTTCAATTAATGTGTAAATTAATTATGAAGTATTTTTTATTACTATTATATACATTAACTAGTTATTTTTATGTTGTAGATTGTTACGTGAAGTTGTCTTACCATCATCAAATAATTTACCTCTCACATACCAAGAGTTGTGTGTCATTATGAAAGATTTTATAATAGAGTATCAGGCTATTGATGCATGTCCGAATGGTCATATGCATCATAAATTAAATGCCCATAATGTCAAATCAATATATATCGAACCGATCAAGTAAAAACAAAGGTGGCTCACAAGATTCTTTGTCATAGTACGATAATTCCATGTTTGCAACGATTGTTCATGTGCCAAATAATTTTACAGTTTATGGATTACCATGCATGACAAAAAAGTGAATATGGTGTTCTTCGAATGCCTGCATATGGTTCTACATTTAGGAACATCGAAGAAATATGGCCAATTTTTAATGTTAGGATTTCATTGGCAGTTGATGGTGTCAATCCATTTGGTGAGCTTGGGTCTATTTACTCAGTGTGGCCTATTTTTGTTCTAAACAATATCCTTCCTCTTTGGATGTCAATAAACATGGAACACACAATGTTGGAAATGATTGTTACGGGTATTTGTTTACTGATGCAAGAGCATCTCTCCACATCATCCAGCCAACCAGCCACGCCAGCGAATTCAAATCGCACGCTAAGAGAGAGGCACAACCTCATTTAAAATTTGAATTGAATGTAACTTTAATATTTAATATGTTGAGATGGGAAGTCATGCCTTTGTGCAGACATTAGGTAGATCGGCCATTAATGTTTGAAAGGCTGAGATCTAGATCCAGATGCTGGACTAGACAACCATTGATTGTAATTGAATAGGGTAGGTGAATTTGGAGGGAAGCGCTCGAAGATCCCCCTCAGGTAAAAGAGATTTTGTATCTCATTTTGTGTAAGAAGATGAAGTGGAGAAGAGATAAAGTCTGAGTGTAGAGATCAAAAGAGAGAAGAGCCGAGACCTTGTTACAAGCCATGCTTAGGAACACCTTGTAAATACAGGCATTTTCCATATTTAATACAAAGAGCAGTTTTTCCTGCATGTACTGTGTGTTGAATGAATGTATGTGAGTGTTCCATTATATGCTGTAAATGTATGCTAGGCATTTTCAGGTTGTTTTGATTTTAGGTGAAGGTCTTTGAGGCTTCACACCAGGAGAGTGTGACAGAACACTACGAGTTCTGATAGCCGTGCACAGAGGATGCACTTCTAAACACTGTGGGTTCAGACAGAGACGTGCTGCGGCACAGAAGATGGAGTCAACAACTCAAGAAAGAAAAGACCTCAGGTTTGTTGAACACCTTGGAGGCAAGACTGTGTAGGAGAGATACGGTTGTAGACAAAATTTTGTTGTGGAATCTGTGAAGCTCTGCCAAGAGGGCATTGAGAGGGTGCAAGGAGTGCACAGAGGAAGGACTCTGTTGTGAGTTCTTAAGGAGTTAGAATCACTGAGCATTATGAGAGCTCTGCCAAGTGGGCATCGAGCGAGTGCGTAGGTGCACAGGAGAAGGAAACAAGACTGCTGGAAGTTCTGGAGGAAGATACTCTGCCAGGAGGGCATTGAGACATTGTGCAGATAGGCACAGGAGAAGAGAACTCTTTGAGTTCTGTGATTTGAGGAAGAGTCCACTGAGGGATCTTCACAGGGTTGTTGAACACCCTGATAGGATCAACAATAGGTTGCTTGAGAAAATAGAGATCCAGGAGGACATTAAATTCTCCATCTGAGGGAGAAGGGAAGAAAGAAAAAATCCCTTAGGGGTCTGAGTGTTGAAGAGATTAGGAGAGGTAGCACTTTGCGTGCGTGAAGACTCTGCAGAGGTGCAGAAGTTCAAGAATCCTTTGAGGATTCGGGAGTAAAATCTCAGGAAGAACAACGTCATCGAAGAGCGTAGGAGAGAACTCAGAGTGAGGAGTTTGCAGAGGAGAAAGGGAGCAAAGGTTGAGGCCTTTGGCTTTTGGACATTCTCCCAAGGTTGGGAAGAAGTGTGCAAGCTCAGGAGGGAGCACAACAACCGTCAGATTGGCGGGAGAAAAGAGATCTGGACCATTGGTTTCTACGTCCAGGAAGATGCACAGGAGGAGTGCACAAGAAGGGGAGATTGTGGACCGTCGGATGTTCCCACAGATACCCGTCAGCCGCTAGATCGGCCAGAAACTGCACGAGGTTTAAGCCCTTGAAAGGAAAGGAGAAAAGTCCTGAAAGGTGTTGAGGCATCGACGAATCGGAGTTCGCGAGTTCAAGGGGACAGGAACTCTTAACGACGGGGATCACGAAACCTCGAAACCCAAAACTGAGTCGGGGAAGATCACGACTTAGTGCAGAAAAGTCATGTGGGCGAATAAAGGACTTGTGGATCGGGTTTTCATCAGAGATTCCAATAGGGAATTAGAAGAGCTATTTTGTCTCATGAATGAATGGGAACGATCCTGTGAGTAGGAGAGCGTGAGGTGGTGGTCGCGTGGACTCTCACTACGTCAAGTGGTATCAGAGCATGTTCCTTGTGTGTATATTTCAGGCAGGAGGGAGGCATAAGAGGTAAAGAACACTCTGATACACATCAAGTGGTATCAGAGCAGGGACTTTGCTTGTATACTTCAGGTGAAGCGAGGAGGAAAAAGAAGACAGAGTTGTTGGAGACTCTGTAAGGATTTTTCGCAGGTAGGCAACAATCCATAGACAGTCGGGAGGACTATGGAGGATGAAGTTGGGACACTCAGGGATGTAGAGTGACAACAACAGGTTTGCTAGGAGAGCAGACAGGGACAACAACATGGCTACTGAAGGCCATAGGTATGCTGGAAGGAAAAAATCAGAGCTATGGAGCCAAGAAGATATAGATGAAGAACTCGCTGATATAAATAAAGAAATAGAAAATCTTGCATTGCGGATGCAACAGAAAGAAAAGCCGAGATGGGTATATGAATGGCCCATGAAGAAGGCAAAAGAAAAATGGCCAGTCAAAGAGTTGATGGCTAGAAGACAACGTAGGCTGTTAAAGGGATGGTTGAGGTATGTTGAAAACCTCAATGGACCTGAGGAGATGGTTCAGGTATGCGAACCAGAGACTGGGAGAAATCTCAATGAATTGGGATCAGTTGGGGATCTCAAGAACTGCCAGGAGGGAAGAGAGGAAATTCTAGTTTTCCAGGTGGGAAACAAGATGAGATCACTGTGGGATCTCACATACTATCATAAGGACAGCCAGGGAATTTCACATTGCCAGCTGGACAATGAAATGAGGTCGCTGCGGGATCTCGAAGACTGCCAGGAGGGCAACGGAAGCATCTCAGATTGCCAGGTGGGCAGAGATGAGAATTCGAGACTGTCTGAAAGTATCATGGACTCGGAGGTGAGTTCAAATCAGCAAGGAGTGCTGATGAAGATGGGATCAGTTGATGTCATAATCTTCCAGGAAGGTAGTAGAGACATCCCATATTGCCAGGTGGGTAGGGACGAACAGATGAGACTGTCTGAGGGTTTCATAAGTTCAGAGAGGAATTTGGATCAACAGGTGAAACTGACAGAGGAGGAAGTTAAGGATAATATTTTGATGATTGGGGGAATTGGAGTATTCCTACCACTTGCCCAGGAGGAGGCATAAATATGTGTTGCAGGTGCAACAACAACGGAAGAACAGTCAGATGTGACTGTCAGGGGAGAAGGATTGGAGCAGACTTTGGAAGCTACCCAAGCCGACGAAGAAGAAGATGAGAATTCTGAGGAGTGTCTCAACACTTTCATCCAGGAAGCTGAGGAATCTATAGCAATGAAGCTGACAGCAAAGGAAGCAGAAGAGGATAATGAGCATTCCGAGGAATGGATCAGTATTTTCAGCCAGGAGACTGAAAAGACTACAACCTGGGAGTTTGCAGCAGAAGAAGAAGGGGCAGAGAAAATTTGTTTTTCTGATCTGTGGAGACAAATTGAAGCCCTGGAAGATAGGGTGAAAGTACAGAGTGTGCACATCCAACAGGTGAAGTTGGAAGCTGAGGAAGAAATAATGGGAGATCATGGTGATCTTCCCATGAACCGAAAATTTTTGCAGCTGAGGACACTGCATGAGCAGAGCTAGCCATGGGAGAAGCTAGATGAAGTGATCGAAGATATCATGGAGCTAATGATCTGATCAGCATACATTGTCAGCAAGGAGAGGCTGAACAGGAAGAAGGAAGCAGGAGCAGCAACAACAACGCAGAAGCAACAATAGCAGCAGGAGAATGGAGTAGATGGGAAGCTCCAGATATTTGTTTGGAATCCAAGAGGATTTCCAACAGCTGAGAGGGGAAGCTCATGAATTTTGCAGCTGAGGAGTATGATGCAGGAGCATCTCTCCACATCAGCCAGCCAACCACACCAGCGAATTCAAATCGCACACTAAGAGAGAGGCGCAGCCTCATTTAAAATTTGAATTGAATGTAACTTTAATGTTTAAGTTGTTGAGCTGGGAAGTCATGCCTTTGTGTAGACATTAGGTAGATCAGCCATTAATGTTTTAAAGGCTGAGATCTAGATCTAGATGTTGGACTAGACAACCATTGATTATAATTGAATAGGGTAGGTGAATTTGGAGGGAAGTGCTCGAAGAGCCCCCTCAGGTAAAAGAGATTTTGTATCTCATTTTGTGTAAGAAGATGAAGTGGAGAAGAGAGAAAGTCTGCATGTAGAGAGCAGAAGAGAGAAGAGCCGAGACCTTGTTACAGGCCCTGCTTAGGAACACCTTGTAAATACATGCATTTGCCATATTTAATACAAAGAACAATTTTTCCTTCATGTACTGTGTGTTTAATGAATGTCTGTGAGTGTTCCATTGTATGTTGTAAATGTATGCTAGGCATTTGCAGGTTGTTTTTATTTCAGGTGAAGGTCTTTGAAGCTTCACACCAGGAGAGTGTGACAGAACACTGTAGGTTCTGATAGATGTGCATAGAGGATGAACTTCTGAACACTGTGGGTTCAGACAGAGACGTGCTGCGGCACATAAGATGGAGTCAACAACTCAAGAAAAAAAATACCTCAGGGTTGCTGAACACCTTGGAGGCAAGACTGTGTAGGAGAGATACGGTTGCAGACAGAATTTTGCTGTTGATTCTGTGAAGCTCTGCCAAGAGGGCATTGAGCGGGTGCAAGGAGTGCACAGAGGAAGGACTCTGCTGTGGGTTCTTAAGGAATCATAATCACTGAGGATTCTAGGAGCTCTGCCAAGTGGGCATCGAGCGAGTGTGTAGGTGCACAGGAGAAGGAAACAAGTCTGCTGGAAGTTCTGGAGGAAGATACTCTGCCAGGAGGGCATTGCGACATTGTGTAGATAGGCACAGGAGAATAGAACTCTTTGATTTCTGTGATTTGAGGAAGAGTCCACTGAGGGATCTTCACAGGGTTACTGAACACCCTAACAGGCTCAACAATAGGTTGATTGAGAAAATAGAGAGGTAAGAGAACATTAAATTCTCCATCTGAGGGAGAAGGGAAGAAAGAAAAAATTCCTTAGGGGTCTGAGTGTTGAAGAGCTCATGAGAGGTAGCACTTTGCGTGCGTGAAGACTCTGCAGAGGCGTAGAAGTTCAAGAATGCTTTGAGGATTTAGAAGTAAATTCTCAGAAGTAACAACATCGTCGAAGAGCGTAGGCGAGAACTCAGAGTGAGGATTTCACAGAGGAGAAAGGGAGCAAAGGTTGAGGACTTTGGCTTTTGGACATTCTCCCAAGGCTGGGAAGAAGTGTTCAAGCTCAGGAGGGAGCACAACAACCGTCAGATTGGTGGGAGAAAAGAGATCTAGACCGTTGGTTTCTATGTCCAGGAAGACACACAGGAGGAGTGCACAAGAAGGGGAGATTGTGGACCGTCGGATGTTCCCACTTATACCCGTCAGCCACTGGATCATCCAGAAACTGCACGAGGTTTAAGCCCTCGAAAAGAGAGGAGAAAAGTCCCAAAAGGCATTGAGGCATCGACGAATCGGAGTTCACGAGTTCAAGGGGACAAGAACTCTTGACGACGGGGATCACGAAACCCCAAAACCCGAAACTGAGTCGGGGAAGATCACGACTTAGTGCAGAAAAGTCGTGTGGGCAAATAAAGGACCTGTGGATCGGGTTTTCATCAGAGATTCTAGCAGGGAATCAGAAGAGCTATTTCGGCTCATGAATGAATGGGAACGATCCTGTGAGCAGGAGAGCGCGAGGTGGTGGTCGCGTGGATTCTCACTGCGTCATTTACAAAATTGGTTTGAACTTTGCATTTCGTTTGTCTTATTCATTGCATATTTACTTATATATATATATATGTATGTATGTATGTATGTATGTATGTATGTATTTATGTATGTATATACACACACACTCACACACACAAGGTAGTATTTATGTGTACTTTCACCCAATTAGGTAAGTACCAAGTGAAAGATATGAATGTATATATTGAGCCTCTTGTCAATGAGCTACTAAAATTATGGGCTGGCATCACTATGTACGACATCTCTAGGCCAGTAGGGAAAAAATAATTTCAATTCCATGGAATACTAACATGGAAAATTCATGATGCCCAAGGGATAACACATTTTTTTGGTATGCAACATACTTGTACACTTTAATAGTATATAATTTTATGAAAAGATGATGCACACTTTTTAAATATTAGTTCCTTGTTATGTAAATAATACTGACATTAATCCATATCTTGCAGGTCTTCAAACAAAGGGTAAATTTTCAGGGCCATTTTGTGGTCCTAGGATGAAATCATGTCATTCAAGAAGTCTAGGAAAGGAGGTATTTGATGAGTATAGGCACTTGATACCTAAGAACCACATGTATCAAACTACATAAAAAAAATCTTTTCAATTTAAAAGAAGAGACTGGAGTAAAACCATGAAGAATGACACCTCACCTGTGGAAGTTGTAATATAATAGAAAGTGTCAAGGTAAGCATTTAGTCCCTGTCATATATATTAATGTTTTATAATTTTAATTTGTATTGAATTATGTTTATTGTATCTAACAATTATTGTTGTAATCTCATTAATTATTTTTCATAAATGTCATCAAGGCATTAATGGGCTTCCATGAGGAATGCAAAGTTATCCTATACAATTCAATAGGTTTCCCTACTATGACAACCTACAAATAGATCATTTGTTTTATACAATGCATATCGGGAAGACTGTAACAAAAATGTTGTGGAGAATCGTAGATGGAGGGAGTGACAAAGACAAAATTGTCAAAAATTGTACTGACATTCAAGAATCCAATCGTGCATCGCAAAATGTGATTTATTCAAACAAAAATGGACACTAAAATAGTCCTCCATGGTTATTTACAGAGCATGAAAGCAATGTGGTAAAATAGGTCTTTCCGAAAATTAAATTTCCCATGGAATTTGCTTCAAACATAAATAATATCTTAATGAATAAAGGTAACATTGGTGGGGTGAAAACTCATGACTGGCATACCTTCATTAAGGTAATTATTATGGTATATTTCTATATTGGTAAATATATGACCTTTTAGCATTATAATTTGGTTTTACTATAAAAAAAATTAATGATCCCTTTGTTGTTATAGTATGTTCTACCTCTATCTTTCCCCGAAAACTTTGACAACAATGTAAAACAACTTATATATGATCTTGGAAAACACATGAGGTAAATATTAATGATTTATATGCAAAATCGTTGTTGCTCAACTTGTTGACATTTGTTTTAATTTCAATGTATATAAGTTGTTTTCTAAACCTATGATTTGATTTGTTATATCATGTGTAGGTGGTTGTCGTCTAAAGAAATACATAAATAAGATATAAAATATTGGAGGAGAGAAATTCCTCAACTAATGTGCAAAATGAAAAAGTATATATCTTCGACACTTTTCAATACACAATAACACTACCTCATACACCAAGTTGAGGATATTGAACTATGTGGACCTGTACACACAAGGTCAATGCAGATGGTGGAGAGGAACTTGAAGTCATTGAAGGTTTTATTTAGACAAAGAGAACATCCTGAAGGCTCTATGGTGGAGGGATATATGGTATATAAAAATTTGGTGTATATTAGTTAGTATATTCTTAAATTAGCAACAAAAATCATGAAGGTGCCTCGGATTTGGGATGTCAATTCCATTAACAAATTTGAAGGGGAGGTCCTGTCAGGAAAGGTAGAATGAGGAAAGTGAAAGGTAATTAGATGGTAGAGATCTATAATAATTTGCATCAATATTTATTTATTTCTATATTGTACTTATTTAAGTTTTATTTAGCTTCCATGATCAATTATTAATCTTTATTCTAATTAGTAATTTTTATTCTTTTTTCATACATTTGTTCGAGAGTGGGATGCACTACATTTATATATCGCAAACAATATTGATTGGATGAAGGTATGGATATATTGATGTATACAATGTAATGGTAGGTTATCATGGGAAGGGGTGGCTACTTTTATTAAAGAAGTTCACCATAATCAAGATACCAATCTTACTCAGAGGGAAAATGATTTAGCATATGGTTTAAAAGATAAACATAGAAGCATATTATTCACCCACATCACGTTTTAGTTTTTTCCCATTATATTAATCTATGTGGTGTGTTTTTTTATAAAACATTTCCTAAGTCTAAATATGTTTATTGATTGATAATGCATTTTTTTACATGTCAGGCATATTGTAGTTGACACACCACAAGGATATGTGGTGGCAATGGTCGTAAATTTTTAATCAAAAAGTTGGATGAGAATAAGAAAACCTCTGATTGTGGGATATCTACAGTCTTTCAAGTCACTAATGTTTCCTCAAGAAGTGACATGAATCCAACAATATCATAAAATAGACACTATAGGTATTTGGATGATATAATTGAGTGTGATTTTAAATACTTCAAGTTAGTTTCGTTCGAGGTCAAATGGTGCAGGTTACAGATGAATGAACGTGATCTAGATATAAATGTTATTGATCATAATAATGGATTTACCACGGTTAATACATGGATGTTTGAGCCGGGTCCATAAACTTATGTTCTTCCAAGCTAATGTGACAAAGTCTTTTATTCATAGGTTCCAGGTAAAGTAGGTTGGTCGTACATTGTCAAATATTATCCAATAGGAAGGTATGTAAAGTATAATGTACCAGAAGAAGATGATGTTGAAGAAGAATAATATTTAGAGGAGCATGAGGTAGATGTATTGTCAGATGAAGAAGTCAAATAAGTTGATCCAGATGTAGATGGAAATGTTCTCGACGATCATATTGACGATGATATCATCGAAAATGACTTTGATGATGATATTGATATGGAAAATCCTTTCAATGTCGATTCTGAACCAGATGATACAGATATAGACTTGGATGAAGAAGAAGATGATCAACGATATCGCATAAATGATGAAATGTATGAGTTGTGTGATTATATATATTTTATTATTTATTATCTTTAAAGTATTTATTAATATGGGTTAATCATCATTTTCGTTGTCATGATTTTCATCATCATAATCAACATTTTCATCATCCTCCTCCTCCTCATTGTCATCG
>JZKD02S2161006.1:0-13234 GCA_000966675.3 Picea glauca
AGTGCCTCTTGTTAAGTTGGTGCTTAGTGATGGGGATTGGTTTCTTTAATAGATTGGTGTCTACAAATATCTATGAGAGTAGGTTGGTGCCTACTATGATTTGTACTAGTGGGGACTGGTGTCTCTAGTAGGTTGGTGCCTACAAATATTTTTAATAGTAGGTTGGTTCCTACAAATAATTATAAATAGATTTTTTTTTGGTTTTATCTCAAAAGGATTTCCATGTAAATCTTGTGTTCCATGTTCTGTACTTAATAGATCTCATATGTGATTGTTTTCTTATGGTTGATTAATTCTTGAAAAAACAAAAAAATGTCTTATATTTCTTCACCCCCCCTCTTAGTATAAGTGTGTGCTCAAAAATTAGTATCAGAGCTAGTTCCTTTGGAAACATTCTAAAAACTGGAAGGTAGATCTCGAGAGCACACATGGCTAGTCAAGAAGGTTTCTTCATAAACAAGGTTTAGTTGTTTGGTAGAACAAACTATGTCGTTTGGAGTATAAGGATGCAAACATATCTAATGGCCTTTGGGTTTGATATTTGGAAATCATTTGTGACTAGTTATACAACCCCAACAACTCCACCAATAGATGTGGTCAGGAAGAAGCCTAGTGAACATAATGCAAAATCCATGAATGTCATATTGTGTGGTCTATCAGAATCTAAGTTTGTCAAGGTGATGCATTGTGGATCAACAAAAACAATTTGAGACAAACTTCAAAATATCTATAAAGGTTATGGCAAGGTTAATAAGAAAAATCCCAAAACTCAGAATAAAATTTGAGAGTCTAAAAATGAAAGACGAAGAAAATTTTGTAGCCTATCTCCTCCATGTGGATGAAATTTTCAACACCATCAGAGGACTTAGTGAAAATGTTGAAGAACCGATGATTGTATAAAAGGTGTTAAGGTCACTCACCTTAATATTTAATTCCAAAGTTTCCACCATTGAATAAATGAAGGATCTTGATTCATTAACAATGGATGAATTGCATGGGATCCTCATGGCATATGAAATGAGGACATAGAAAGAAAATCCATCAAAGAAAGAATCAACCATCAAAGCCTCAAAGAAGACAAAGAACAAAGATCATGAATCAAGTGATAGCTCCAAAAATGAATCAAATGAAATGGAAGCCCGTGTTGTGAGGAAACTCAAGAAAGGATCCAGAATATATAAATCTAAGCCTCCCTTTAAATGCTTTAATTGTGAAAAAGTAGGACATTTTTCTAATAAGTGTCCATATGCAAAGGATGAAAGTAGTGATGATGAATAAGACCATAATGTAAAGAAAGGGAGAAAACATCATCAACACAAAAAGAACCAAAAATAGGACAAGCATGAAAAGAAGAACAACTCTTATAATCAGAATAAGAATCTCTACTCAAAATGGGTTAGTGACTCATATGAAGAAAGCAGTGAAAGAGTTTCGATAGTGATAGAAAAGANTTGGAGTATAAGGATGCAAACATATCTAATGGCCTTTGGGTTTGATATTTGGAAATCATTTGTGACTAGTTATACAACCCCAACAACTCCACCAATAGATGTGGTCAGGAAGAAGACTAGTGAACATAATACAAAAGCCATGAATGTCATATTGTGTGGTCTATCAGAATCTAAGTTTGTCAAGGTGATGCATTGTGGATCAACAAAAACAATTTGAGACAAACTTCAAAATATCTATAAAGGTTATGACAAGGTTAATAAGAAAAATCCCAAAACTCAGAATAAAATTTGAGAGTCTAAAAATGAAAGACGAAGAAAATTTTGTAGCCTATATCCTCCATGTGGATGAAATTTTCAACACCATCATAGGACTTAGTGAAAATGTTGAAGAACTAATGATTGTATAAAATGTGTTAAGGTCACTCACCTTAATATTTAATTCCAAAGTTTCCACCATTGAATAAATGAAGGATCTTGATTCATTAACAATGGATGAATTACATGGGATCCTCATGGCATATGAAATGAGGACATAGAAAGAAAATCCATCAAAGAAAGAATCAACCATCAAAGCCTCAAAGAAGACAAAGAAAAAAGATCATGAATCAAGCGATAGCTCCAAAAATGAATCAAATGAAATTGAAGCCCGTGTTGTGAGGAAACTCAATAAAGGATCCAGAATATACAAATCTAAGCCTCCCTTTAAATGCTTTAATTGTGGAAAAGTAGGACATTTTGCTAATAAGTGTCCATATGCAAAGGATGAAAGTAGTGATGATGAATAAGACCATAATGTAAAGAAAGGGAGAAAACATCATCAACACAAAAATAACCAAAAATAGGACAAGCATGAAAAGAAGAACAACTCTTATAATCAGAATAAGAATCTCTACTCAAAATGGGTTAGTGACTCATATGAAGAAAGCAGTGAAAGCAGTTTTGATAGTGATAGAAAAGAAACTCTCTTTATGGTAATTGAAACAAATATTGATGAAGAAAAAGGGATAGAAATGATGGACTCGGAAGAAGAGGAAAATGAAGAAATATATGGGGAAGTGAATCTTGAAGAAGAACTCATTTGTGCCTTAAGTGAAATAAACAAGCTTAGGAGAAAGAATTTGAAACAAAAGGAACAGCTGCAAAAATATGAAGAAGAGGATCCTGATTCAAAATTCAAAATGTCACAAACCCTTGAAGAAACATAAAATTTTATCATGAAACTAAAGGATCAATTAGAAGAAGCAAGAAGTATGAAAGAAGTGGTGAAAATCCCGCTGAAGAAAAAAGAAGAAAATTACGAAGATCTAGAATATTTAATTGTTTCCTTAGGAAAGGAACTAGAGAAAACAATTGTTAAGTTGAATATAAGCTTGAAGTTTGAAAAGAGTACTAAAATATTAGATGATATCATCAATTGTCAAATGTATTCATTCATTAATATTGGTATTGTATATGATGTTGCTGTCTCCTCCCTACCTACACTTGGCCTTGCTACAACCAGGGAAGTTTTATTTGTTGCATATGGATTTCATACTAGTTTGCTATAAAATCAACCTATTGTTGATTGTTCCAAACATATTGATGAGTTGCATGTTCCTCACATGGAAAAAATTGAGCATACATATGACATTGTTGTTGATATGTCGATTTGTTATACTCTTGTAAGTGAACATGACCCTGTGCCTACTGCCTCTGATCAGCCAGTGCAAAAATATGTTCCCTATCATCATCCTCACCATAAAAATTGAAGGAATGGAAATCATGCTTACATATATTTGCAAAAGAGACATGAAAGACATAATTGTGGAGCAGTGTCGGCTACCAGGGTAGATTTTGGTTGGATTGATGGTTGGTCGTGTAATAATTTGATCAGATGTTTGAGGACTTCAAGTCATTGTGTATCATCGGTTGTACAGTTGTGAATCATTCCTATTACTTATTGATGATTTCCCTGAAAGCGGTCAACCAAGGATTGACCCAAAATTACAGTTGACTCGAGTTTTGACTAAGTTCTTAATTAGAAGCACAAGTTCAGGGGGAGCATCACTTTTCCATTGATGTCAAAGGGGGAGAGTTGCAAATAGAGGATAAATTCTCTCTATTCCTAGGAGAGTTATAGACAGGGGGAGAGTTGCAGACATGGGGAGAATTATTTTTATGCATGGTGGACTATATGTTTCATTGCAAGATTTCCATCAATGACAAAAGGGGAGGTTTTTGGAATTATTGTCATTTATTTCAAAGGATTAACGATTTCATTAATGTCATATTACGACATCACAATACAAACAACATTCCAATATTGATATATATATATATATATATATATATATTAAAAAAATGTGCATGTGAAAAAGTAAAAAGTGAAATGGTGGTTTCAAACGCATGGGTTTGGGGTATTTTTCCATGGTATTTGAGGTACTTCCCATGGTATTGGTAATTAATTATTTAATTAAGGGACATGTCCCTTTATGAAGGGTTATTAAAAGGTCTAAAAAGGGAAATCATTGAGAGAAAGTTAGTGTGTGAAAAATGGATTAGCAAAGATTGAATTGTGAAATCAGTTTCAGGTCATCTTGGCATTTATGTGATAAGGTTGTTTTTAGGACGTTTCAGACCTTTAAATTTTAAAGAGATGAAGGAGTGATTTTGTTTTACATGTGGTACAAATTTTATATTTTGGTTTGCTATACTTTCAGAGATATTCCCTGTGGAAGTTAAGGTTCCTGAATTCATTAGAAATCATTTTCAAACAAGTTGTCTTGGAACTTTCACTATAAATTATTTTTTGGCATGTTTCAGACCTTGAAACTTTGCAGATACTGAGGAGCTATCATTTTGTACATGTGGTACAAATTTAAAATGTTTTTTATCTATACATTTGGAGATATTCCCTGTGGAATTTAGGGTTCATGAATGCTCTTGAAATCAATTTCAAACAGGTCATCTTGGAACTTTCTCGATTACTTATTTTCTAGGATGTTTCGGACCTTTAAACTTTGTAAAGATAGAGGAGAGATCTCAGTGTAAATGTGGTAAAAATTGTAGATTCTATTGCGCTATACTTTTGAAGATATGTCATGTGGAAGTTAGGGTTTCTGAATGCTTTTGAAATCTGTTCCAAACAAGTCAGCTTGGTAATTTCGCTATAAATTCTTTTCTACGATGTTTTATAACTTGAAAATTTGCAGAGATAGAGGAGAGAGCTTAGTGTACATGTGGTACAAATTTTATAGGTTGTTTTATTGCACTTTATGAGATATTATCTATGGAAGTTAGGGTTTTTGAATGGTCCTAAGGTCGGCTTCAAACTAGTTAGCTTGGCATTTTCACTATAACTTATTTTCTGGGACTCTTCAAATTATGAAAATTTCAAAGAACAAATGAGACATACAGAAGTAGCTCAGGTAACAATTTAAGAATTATATTTTCAAAATTGGATATGTGGCATGATGTACAAGTTCATTCTTAGGAAGAGGCCCAAAACAACAAGCCTTGAGAAATATACCATTTGGAAATTCAAATTTTGGTCAGACCTTGTAAAGGCATAAGTAGAGAATAGACTTGGTAAAGGAAGAAGTAGTGATTAGAATTGGTGAAGGAATAAGTATCAAGCAGACTCGATGTAGGTTGGTTCCACTCAAACAAATATATTGGTGTCTCTTGCTAAGTTGGTGATTAGATACGGGGATTGGTTTCTATGAATTCTGTAAGAGTAGGTTGGTGCCTGCCAAGATTTGTACCAGTGAAGATTGGTTTCTCCAGTAGGTTGATGCCTCCAAAGAATAATAAAGAGAATTTTTGTGGTTTTCTCCCGAAAGGGTTTCCATGTAAATCTTGTGTTCCATGTTCTGTAGTTAATAAGTCTTATATGTGATTGTTTTCTTATGGTTGATGAATGTTTAAAAAATAAAAAAGATGTCTTATATTGATTCAACNCAAAATTGGATATGTGGCATGATGTACAAGTTCATTCTTAGGAAGAGGCCCAAAACAACAAGCCTTGAGAAATATACCATTTGGAAATTCAAATTTTGGTCAGACCTTGTAAAGGTAGAAGTAGAGAATAGACTTGGTAAAGGAAGAAGTAGTGATTAGAATTGGTGAAGGAATAAGTATCAAGCAGACTCGATGTAGGTTGGTTCCACTCAAACAAATATATTGGCGTCTCTTGCTAAGTTGGTGCTTAGATACGGGGATTGGTTTCTATGAATTCTGTAAGAGTAGGTTGGTGCCTGCCAGGATTTGTACCAGTGAAGATTGGTTTCTCCAGTAGGTTGGTGCCTCCAAAGAATAATAAAGAGAATTTTTGTGGTTTTCTCCCGAAAGGGTTTCCATGTAAATCTTGTGTTCCATGTTCTGTAGTTAATAAGTCTCATATGTGATTGTTTTCTTATGGTTGATGAATGTTTAAAAAATAAAAAAAATGTCTTATATTGATTCAACCCCCCCCCCTCCTCCTAGTATAAGTGTGTGCTCAATAGGAGGAGCCTTGTAATATATATTCCATATTGCTTTACCCTCTTCAATTTGCTTATATTTAGTATTGGAGCATTAAGATTGGACATGTAGGTGATCTAAGTTTTTATTCTAAGACTATCTATGAAGGTCATATGTAGTACTTATACTAGATTCTTCTAGGACTAATCTGCCCTAGTGGCTTGTATATTTTCAAATACCCTAGTTGATGCTCATAGTGCAATCCTCCTTGGTGCATGTGACTTCAACACATAGGATGCATGTTGATGCTTGTAGGGAATTCCTTAGATGGTGCATATAAATTTAACACATAAGGTAAATGAACAACATATTCAAGTTGATTAAGTTGGCCCCATAGCCCAGGTAGGTAGGCTCTAGTATTTTACCTTGCATTCTTCGGCCCAAACATTTAAAACATTTTCCTTTCATTTTTATTTATTATGCAACCTAGGGTTTTGATGCTTACATTTCTAGATTTAGGTTGCATGTTTAAATCTATTTCATTGACATATGTTGAAAAATATAATAATTGTGGGTCGTAATAATAATAATAATAATATATTTTTAAGGTCACGGCCAATCCGTACACCAAATTGGTGTATGAGACCCCCTTGTTTGTGGGACAAGGGACCCCCTCTACCCAACGATTTGATTGGTAAAGTATAAAAAGGTATACATACCCTACCCCCCTTTGGATTGAACTTGTGACCTCTTAGGAGGAAACACATGTTCTTAACCATTAGGCCCACTCAGGATCTTAAACATTGTTTCTTTATCTAAGTTTAACCACATCTAATACACTCAGGAAATGATAAAGGATATTAACAAAAGTGTTGATTAGTCTTGGATGAGGACTTTATACCCCTTGAACATCTTATTAATATAACATTTCATGAAAATAATGATCTAAACTCTTGGGTGCACCAAATTAATAGTTATTTTTTTTATTTTTTTTGTAAATAAAAATTCGGTATTACCTCAGATAGTTGATAAACCAGTATATATAGAAAATCTTGTAGCATGTTCTTCCAAACAGATGGAAACCAAAACTGGCTACAATCTTGTGAAAGAATCCATGTTCAAAGTGATATACATAATTTTCTAGAAACAAAACTCTGAAAAGCTATAAACTGGCCTTGGTCCTGCCTAATACTGTAACTATGACTACATTGAACAAAAAGACATGACATGGTGGAACTCAAGAACATGAAGAACCCGGATTTCCATCGATGTTTGAGGGGTGATGCCAAGATGGAGTAAATGAATATGGATGGTAGCAAGTCAGACACCTTCTTTTGGCAGTCTCACTTGAAAGAGAGTCAAAGAAGGCGTCCAACCGATGGAAAAGGATGGTCTGACGAAAGTCTTGGTTAGCAGCATCTTTCCTTGGGTCAAATATCAGTTGCAGTTGATCCTCTGAGAAGTTGCATGGATGGGGTGACTTAGAAATTGTATCTGCACTGGGGTTGGGCTTAATTTCTGGGAAAACATCTTCATGAGCCTCATCATTATGCAAAGGAGGAGGATTATTTTCTTTAACTGGCCATCCCCCCACAACCAGGTTGGGGGAAACACCCTCCTCTCGAAAGGAATTGAAATGAGAGGGTTTTAAATATGTGGCAACTATCAATTGGGATTATGGAGGAGACTAGGGAGGCACCAGAGGGAACTCTTCTTCAATGAAAATAATATTGTTACCATCCCTTCTCCAATTCTGATATGTGAGGGGAGAATCCATAGATGGTGAACCAACAAGGGAAGGGCCAGCGGAGGTCGATGGAATTTGTGAGGAAGAAGGACATGGATGAAGCCAACGGGACATGAATTTGTAGTAGGCAGGTTCATGCTTTGGCTTACCTCTCTCGTGTGGCATTGTGAATTCAATAAAATCATAAGAGAGAAGGGGAAAGAAGATTAGAGAGCTTCCAGCCTGAGGATTTTCGGTGAGGGAGGAGGAGACCACCCACAGTGCTTGAAAAAATAGAATAAGCCACATGATATACCTTACCTCAAATAATTTTCCCAAATTAGTAATGGGAAATTGTATTATAGCTAATTTGACGTCCTTCATCTTCCTCATACCAGTCTTGTTGCAAGCTCTCACTCGAATCAATCATTTCATTAAATTTCCCACACTACGCAGGCTCACCTCTATCATAGCCACATTAATTTTCTACATTCAGATGAATAGAGGGGGGATGGCGGAAGCTAGCTACATTAACTCCTCTTGACGCATGTTGACCAACTGTCACCCCATTCGGGGGGCACCAAATCAATAGTTAAACTTTAGCAATGTCTTGCATTTATTATCTCATTTATTTTAAGTGAATATTTGTTGGAAATCTATGTTAAAAAGGGTTTACTTTTGAAGTTAAATTTGATCCTTGGTATAATGCTTCAAATAATGCATTGTATGGTCATTGGTTGAGATATGAACTTAGCATCTCATTCTCTTGCTCACATTTGGTTGGAATACATGGATACGAGTATATAACTTTGCATTTATGATTTGACTCATGTTATAAACACAATTCAAGGTTGAATGCTACAAATAATTCTTAAATGTGTCACATTAAGGGTTTCACATCTCATCTTACGTAACGTCCCCGAACATCCATTCCAGGACATGCTATGCCAGAGAACTCTTTCATTTCTCTCTGCGGAACATACTATAACATACCCAACATCTAACTAAGTTATGCCACGTAAAGTTTTCGAACTGCATGCAATTAAATTATATACACAGAGAACTCTTATGGAAGAATTTATGTATAAAACATAAACATACAAATACATAGATTCACACTGAAATAACAGTAAGCGTATGCATGCAACATATACAGGCAATACCCATAGAAATAAACATAGTTATAACCACACATATGATAACCCATAAAAATAAACATGTAAATAACAATGCAACATGTAAATGTATCGCACAATTAACACTTATCTTGGTAATAATACCACCAACTGCGTGCATACATTCCACTTACCTCCCATCCTTAGACCACAATGTTCATCAATCTCAACAGTGAGTCACCCCCGAGATGGGACTAAACTCCACCCGGGTAAAGGGATTCCTAACCAGGCTAAAGGCTCATAGACAACAGGAAAGACTATGTCTCAGGTACCAACTCAAACTAAGAGCCTACAGTCCCTCATTCCCCACATGCCTGTCCCACCCCCGGAAGTGTGCCCCTTCTCTGCTCAACAGTCCTTCGGCTGCCCCACTTCCTTTCTGGGATTCAACAACAGGTCAAAAAGGAAGTCTTAGAGCACTATAGTTGCAGTTCATCACCTTCAGGAAATCAATTCCCAACAATTCTCTCACCCAGAGATAAATTGCTCACAGGCTTGACAAACCGCCTCTTCAATATCCCATGGGCTTGACAACCCGCTTCTTAAGTCCATGTCCCAAGCTAACCAGCCACACCAACACAAAATGGCTCTGGATACAAGTTTAGGTACAGTCATGAAGATACGAAGATAGCTTAATGGGTGTGTGCATGCTCATGGATGATTGATTGGATGGTTGAATGATGGGAGGAATGATGGGAAGAATGACGGAAAAAATGATGGCCAAGATGGGAAAATGAACTAAGTCCCAACAATATGTATGCATGTCCCCAACTTGACACTTGTCATGTTGGGATCTACTTTGGCCCACTTGTCCCCAACTTTAGAACTTAGGATAAAATAATTATCCATACTTTATGATTTAAGAAATATTAATATAATATTCCTTTTTGGATTAAGCTCCCTAGCTTAGCCATTTTCCTTAATTTTTAGGTCCCTCCCTTTCCCTAACTAGTGGAGTTTAGTCCCCCATCTCTTTTATCATGGTCGGTCTGCACACAACGATGTATTTTATATTAATTATGAGATATGTACAAAAACAGGCGCACTCGCCTCTAACATCTAGGCTCTTCGGCCTAATCAAAACATAAGCATACTAGCTTATAATAACTGGCTCACCAGCCTATAAAACATAGCATATACACAAAGGCTCATTGGCCTCACAATCGCGCACACTTAAGATGTTGTGCACGGTATCCTGGAATGTACACACTTCCTCATTTTACTGCGAAGTACAGGCATGCACTATGCCATGAAGGGTGCATACAAAATGATATCAAATAGCTCACCAACTTAAGTACATTTTCATTTACATTTACAACTGGGTTCGACCTTAGGGATGTTACAATCCCCTCCCCTTATTTATGCACTTCCCTAAGTGCATCATGTACCCATGTACAACAAAATTTCAAAAATCCTCAAAAAAGATGTGGGTATTCTACCTGCATTGCATCCTCATGCTCCCAAGTAGCATCCTCAGGACCATACCAGGTCCATTGGACATTTACAAACCCTATGGCTCAATTCTGGAGTTGTTTTATTTTTTTGTCCAAAATGCGTATCGGATGCACTTGGAAAGCTCCTTCTTTCTCCATCTGAATCACATTCTAATCAATAACATGATTAGCATCAAGTATATATTTCTTTAACAATGATACATGGAATACATTATGAACAGACATAGATGTAGGCAATGCAATCATATAAGGTATTGTACCAATCCTCTCTAGGATTTCAAATGGCCCACAATAGCGAGCTGCCAACTTTGAACAATTTCCCAACTTCAGGGAACTTCTATTGGCTTTCACTTTCAAAAATACATGATCACCCACATTAAATTCCCTGTGAGTTCTATCCTTATCAGCATATTTTTTCTGCCTGTCTTGGGCAGCCTTTAAATTTTGTTTTATTTTAATCATTTTCTCCTCCATTTCTCTGACCAAATCTGGTTCAACCTTTGCTTTGTCTGTTGGGTTATCCCAACTTACTAGTGTGTTTCACTTTCTTCCATAAAGTGCCTCAAATGGGCTCATCTTTATAGATTCTTGGTACCCATTGTTATAAGCAAATTCTACTAAGTGTAGGTAGTCTTCCCATTTTGATGGTTTATCCATCACATACATCCTCAACATATCTTCAATCACTTGATTCACCCTCTCTTTTTTCCCATGTGATTCTAGATGATAAGTTGTACTGAAATTCAAATTTGTTCCAAATCCATTAAATAATCCCTTCCAAAATTTTGAGGTAAATTTTGGATCTCTGTCAGAGACAATTGTCTTGGGTATGCCATGTAATCTAGCAATTTCCCACATATAAACATCAACGATGGTGGCTGCCTTGTGAGTGAGCTTAACTGGAATAAAATGGGCAGCTTTAGTAAGCTTATCCACCACTACCATGATAGAATCATGTTGCTTGTTTGTTTTGGGAAGTTTGGTGATGAAATCCATGGTTACAACTTCTCATTTCCACTCAAGAATGGGTAATGGTTGTAACAAACCAGTTGGGTGTCTATGCTCAGCCTTTACCTTTTGACATTCCAAACATCTGGCAATGAAATCAGCAACCTCTTTCTTCATGTCTAGCCAATAATATTGTCTCATGACAGCTGCAACAATTTTCTGATATCCTGGGTGCCCAGCATAAGGTACATTGTGCATTTCTCTTAATATCATATTTTTCAATTCCTGAGAATTTGGTACATAAATTATGCCCCTGTACATGATAATTTCATCATTATCTAGCTTATATTCCTCAATTTTCTGCTGCAAAATACCTTCTTGTAATTTTGCCACTAATTCCTTGTATTGCAAATATGATTTGGCAGCCTCTGAAATTCCCTCTTTCAAATCTGATTGATACATGCTAATGGTTGTAGCATGCATTTCATGTACTCTTATGTTGAGTGCATCAGCCACTTTGTTCTCTTTCCCCTTGATATGCTTTATATCAAAGTCATATTCACTTAGAAATTATAATCATCTGGTTTGTCTAGCATTTAGAGTTGGCTGATCAAATAAATATTTCAGACCATTATGGTCTGTTCTCAACTCAAAAAAAAATCACAGGAGGTAGTGTCTCCATTTCCTCAAGGCATGCACTATGGCTGCCAACTCCAAATCATGAGTGGCATATTGTATTTCATTCTCTTTCAACTTCCTTGATTCATAACATATAACAAACCCATTTTGACTGAGGACTCCACCAAGTCCCTCTTTACATGCATATGTGCATACAATGAAGTCTTTATTTGGGTCTACAATCCTTAGTATTGGTGCACTTGTTAATAATTGTTTCAAGTGTTGGAAACTCTTTTCACAATTCAATGTCCATTGAAACTTCACACCCTTTCATTACAAAGAAGTGATTGGATGTGCAATCTTTGAGAATCCTTCAATAAATCTCTTGTAGTAGCATGCAAGGCCCATGAATGATCTAACCTTTGTCACATTCTTTGGCACTGACCATTCTCTAATGGCTTCAATCTTCTCAGGATCCACTGCTATCCCATCCTTTGAAATGATATGCCCCAAATAATGGATTTGCTTATGATAAAATGAGCACTTGCTCAATTTGGCATACAATGGATTCTCCCTTAATACTTGAAATACCATCCTCAAATGATGTTCATGCTCTTCTTCTGACTTGGAAGATATAAGAATGTCATCCAAAAAGACAATGACAACTTGTCTAAATATTCTCGAAAAACACCATTCATTAAGCACATGAAAATAGCTGGTGCATTTTACAACCCAAATGGCACCACTATGAACTCATAATGACCATACCTTGTCCTGGAGGCAGTCTTGGTGATATATTCCTCCTTAATCCTTACCTGATTGTATCCTGATCTAAGATATATATTTTAAAATATCTTTGCATCCTTCGATTGATCAAAAAGATTAGCAATCCTTGTCAGAGGATACTTTCTCTTAACAGTCACTTTATTCAACTATCTGAAATCAATGCACAATCTTAATGTTCCATATTTCTTCTTCATGAACAAGACTGGGCCACCCCAAGGTGACACATTTGGGCGTATATACCCCTTCTTTATAAGCTATTCAAGTTGCATTTGCAACTCCTTCAGCTCTGTGTTGGGCCTCAAAAATGTCGTATTTTCATCCACCTTTTCCTTCATTATTCCTTACATGTCATCGTCCCATTAACCTTCCATCATACCATTTTCATAAATATAATTAGGTTTCTCCTTATTATTTTCCATTGTATTCATTTTTAGTATTATAAGTGAATTTGTGATTAAATATTAGAAATTAACATATTTTCATTATATATCAAGGTTGGATGAGTTTGATGATGTGTGCGTGCATATTTGAAGATTTCAACAAAGTCAAATATTACCACCTAGCCTCAAATTCGAATTTCATCTTCAAGATTTGAAGATTTGAAGAATATTTGGGACAATCATTCAAACATATTCA
>JZKD02S2161017.1:0-20908 GCA_000966675.3 Picea glauca
GTATTAGTTTTGATATATTTGTAGGTAAGACTATTCTATATGGATAATACATGTCATTCCATTTCCAGTGGTATGTGGAACGTCATATAACTCCTCACGGTTAGAGAGTTATGGCCATGTGAAGTTGGAGAACCCTCATGAGTCATTTAGAAGCCCCATAAGGTCAAATTAGTCAAAGTGTTTGCAAAGAATAAATTATTTAAATAATAAAGTGAAGTGATGAGTGTACTATAAGTCAAAGAGGATGAAAAATAAATTATTTAAATAATAAATTTAATGGAGAACTTACTAATCATGGAAAGTGGTTAAGTTAAGTGGACCAGTGGTTATAAGTAGGTTAACCCTAAAATAAGGAAAGTGAGTTAAGATGGTTAAAAGGTAACCCCTTAAGGATGCTACATGAAAGTATAAATAAAACGTAAGGCTCTCTCATTTAAACAAACTTGAACACATTGAATATCTATTGTTGCGAAGGCTTATTGCAAGTACTCATTGATACATCTGAAGTTGTGGAAGTCTAAGGTAGCGTGTAGGGTTGACGGAGAAAGTTTTGGAATTACAACGAATACTAAAAAAACCTATTTTCTGAGGTGTATGTAGGCTGACAGTGTATTAGGGTGCATACATATGCGGGATGACATTGTATTAGGGCACGTGTATGAGCAAAAAGCCATAAAAAATTGAGAAGATGAAGATGTTGAGGTTCTAGATTCTGAGATCAAGCTCCTATGAAGGTTTACAGTGCTAAGATACATCAGATCTATCCATTGGTTCAAAAGGTATGTCTTATTTCTAAGAATAGTTGGATTTTGATGTATGCATGAGAAATGGTTATGGAGATTTGAGGTTTCTCCCTAGAGAGACTAGTGACTGCATGGGATCTTCTGTATAAGTTAGATCTACAAAAATACAGTGCTGGTATAATCAATATTCGTCATTGATACTTCTTATTAGAGTTGAGGCACATCTTGTACTTCTTGGCATATGAGTAAGGGTTTTTGTGGTACATGGTTTAGAGCTTGTATTTGTGAAGTGGTTGATGTATTGAGAGGTTGAATATCAGAAAGGGTTTGATGTCTAGATCATGTGAGGGTTATTATACTTCTTCATGATTACACACAACTATATGGCACATGACTAGATATATATATATGCTTTGGGTAAAGGTTATGTATGAGGATGCATGCACAAAGTACAGTAAAAGTTTGTATACAGTGACATGTTGCAGATCTATGTGAAAGAAGTTGTAGAGGGTCAAAATTTTTCAGAAGAAAGAAACCCTAGTTTTCAGAAGGCATACGCAGGCTGCATAACAGATAGGTCACGCACATATGTGGGCTGCATAACAGATAGGGCACATACATACAGAAGATGCTTAACTACAGGTCATGTATATGTTGCATTTGGTTGACACATGTTAATTTTAGGTACAGATTGATTGGATGCATGTCAGTGGTTTGTACAGGTTGGATGCAGGTCAATGGTACATGTTGGTACATTTTTACAGAGGTATATCTCATAGTGATAGTGTGACAATGGTTCCATCATTCTACTTCTACATCACGACGGTTGGACGAGGCAAGGGCATGTGGTTGTAGCCACCTTCCGGTTGTAGCCGGAGAACATAGGGGGTTGTAGCGAGAGAATTGGGGAGTTTGAGTTTCCCTTAGGTTGTAGCCTGAGAAACTAGCTGGGGGTTGGAGCCTCCTTCTAGTTGCATTTGGAAAACAAAGGAATTTGGTGCTTCCAATAAATGTAATTCTTAAAGACATATAAGAAAAAGCATTCCGTGGTTTTCTCCCGGTTTGGGTTTCGACGTAAAAACACTGATGTACTGTGTATGTGTATAATTTCTCATTTGTTCATTGTTTATTTACTTTGTAACTATTGGATGATAATACTACATTGATATAACACTTGCATTTTATGGACAAAAAGGATTAAATTGATCCATTACCGATTCACCGCCCCTCTCAGTAATCCAACAATTGGTATCAGAGAAGGTTCCTTCAGAAATCAGTTTAACCACTGAAAGGTAGATCATGGAGAGAAACAACATGTATAAAAATGGAATACCACAGTTTGATAGACAAAAGTATTCATTTTGGAGCAAAAGGATGAAAACATATATACATGCACAGGGATTTGAAATTTGGCAATCAGTTGTAGATGGATACAAAGAACCAACAGTTCCTCCGACAAATTAAAGAACAATAAAACTCGAGAAAAATAATTTCAAAGCCACAAATGCACTTCTGAATGGTCTTTATGAATCAGTATACACCAAAGTTATACATTGTAAATCCACTAAAGAGATTTGGGACAAGCTTAAAAATATTTATGAAGGAGATTAAAAATTCAAAGCAACAAAGCTTCAAACTTACATAGGTCAGTTCGAACAACTAAAGATGAAGGAAGATGATAATATTGCATCTTACTTCTTATGAGTCGATGAAACAATAAATGCAATCATAGGATTAGGAGAAGAAATTAAAGAATCTGTAATTGTTCAAAAGGTACTAAGATCTATTCATATGAGATTTGATTATAAGATATCAACACTAGTCTAAGAAAGAGAAGATATAGAGTCAATAAGCATGGACGAACTACATGGAATTATTATAGCATATGAAATGAGAACCGAACATGAAAATTTAGATATAAAAGAAGCATCTTTCAAAGCATCCAAAAGGTCAAAGCAAAAGGAAAAAGAACATAGCAACAACAATGATATCTCAGAAGATGATGAAGAAATGGCCAACTTTGTCAGAAGATTGAACAAGGGAACCAACGACAGATATAAAGGTAATTTTCCATTAATTTGTTTTAATTATGATGGTATTGGTCATTTTTCTAACAAATGTCCTCATAAGAAAAATAAGAGGAATGATGAAGATTACTCAAATAGCAAACAAACATATAAAGGCAAAAGAAACACAAAGAAAGATTTCAAGAAAAACTTATGCACCAAAGAAGACATCTCCTCATTAGAAGAAGATGAATTCAGTGACAGTGAGACAAAAAGAGTTATATTCATGGTAGTAGAAGACTATGATAAAGAAGACACCGAAGAAGAATATGAAGAGGCATAAGTTGACTACCGAGAAGAATTGTTGTGTGCCATAGATGTTATATGAAGAGAAAAGAAGAAAAACAAGAAGCTACAAGCATAACTAGACAAGAAAGAAGACACTCAGGAACTAGAACAAATGATCACAAATTTGAAGGTTCAAATATAAGAAGATAAAAGAATTGAAGAAGCACTCAAAGAACAACTAGAAGAAAGAGACAAGATCATTGAAAATTTGGAAGTAGAGATTGTCACATTAAGAAAGGATCTTCAAAAGAAAAATATGTAGAACAACTCAAAAGTTTTGGATGACATTATCAACAGTCAAAATCCTCATCATGGAAAGACCGGATTTGGATACAATCAGATAGAAAAAGGATCAAGCTCCAAAACAAAAGAACAAGAAACATATCAAAAAATCTATGCAGAAACAATCAAAGGGGCTAGGAAGACCTACAAATAAGATTACAGGGACACTCCTCCATCGAGAAGATTCATATTTCAAAATCAACGACTGACAGATAGGCCTCAGGAAGAAGAAGGATTCAGAAGAGAAACTCCTTTTAGAAGATCTTCAACTCCCAGGTATCAAACTATCTTTTTTGGTTTATGTTATGCATGCAATAATTTTGGACATTAAGCTATGAATTGCAGAGATAACAATATGAACACAAACAACTTTGAAAGTCATACACAAAAGGGTTATCCAAGAAGGCCTAGTGAAACACAAAGAAGAAGTTACAACAAGTTTGTATCATTGAGCACTGAAGTGGAATGCTACAAGTGTAACAAATTTGGACACATGGCCAAATATTGCAGAATGACAATTCCTCCTAGAGAACCACAACAGAACAACAACAATCACAAACAGGAACCTCAGAAGAGAACATGGGTAAGAAAGCTGAATCAATATAGCAATGAAGAATGCACACTCGCTCTACAAGCTGAGCAGAATAAATGTGGTTGGTATGTTGACAATGGTTGTTCAAAACACATGACAATTAATAAATACATGTTTCTTACATTAAGAAAGGAAAGATATGGATCAGTCTCCTTCGGAAATAATGATTCAGCTAAAATCATTGGAAAAGGCACAGTCAGGATTGGAAACAAGAATACCAAGGCATAGAATGATCTACTAGTAGAATATATGAAACATAATCTTCTAAGTGTGCGTCAAATGTATGACCAAGGTCATAAAGTTACTTTCAATTCACAAAAGTGCGAGATAAGAAAAGAAGGTTCATGAAAATTGATTGCAACATCTGCAAGAACTTCAAGCAACATATATGTATTAAGTGAAATTGGAAATGAAAAGTGTTGTCTAGGAAAGGAAGATGAAAGTTGGCTATGGCACAAAATAATGCATCACATACACTTTGATAACCTTGTCAAAGTCAGCAAAAAGGAAGTAGTTATAGAAATTCTCCAGATCACGAAATCGACCAAGACTTTATGCAAGCATTGTCAACAAGGAAAGCAAACAAAGACCAGGTTTAAATCAAAGGAATATTCAACGACAAGACCACTGGAAATTGTGCATACTGACTAGTCAAATACAACAAATGGTTTAAAATGTGAGAAATACTTTATGCTATTAGTTGATGATTATACAAGAATGACTGTAGTTTGATTTCTCAGAAATAAGTTAGAAGCTTTTGAAAACTTCATTGTCTTCAAGGAAATGGTTGAAAATGAAATGGATTAAAAAATCAAATGTTTGAGATCTGATAATGGAGGAGAGTTCACTTAAAAGGAATTTATGGACTACTGCAACAAACATGGAATAAAAAGACAATTCTCTGTTTCTCGGACACCTCAACAGAATGGAGTTATTGAAAGAAAGAACATGACAGTACAGGAAATGTCTCAAACAATGCTAATGGATTCCAAATTGACAGATATCTTTTGGACACATGTAGTGCATACAACAATTCACATTCAAAACAGAGTAATGCTCAGAAACAACACTGACAAAACTCCCTACGAGCTATTGAAAGGAAGACCAACAAATGTGAAACACTTTAGAGTATTTGGAAGCAAATGCTACATCAAAAGAGAAGATGGAAAAATGAGAAAGTTTGACTCTCATGTGGACAAATAATTACTTTTTGGTTACTCAAGTAAATAGAAATCATACAAGTGTTACAATCTGAGGTTGAACAAAGTTGTGGAAAGCATCAATGTAACAATTGATGAAACATATAGACAAGAATTAAAGGAAGAAGAAAATGAATCAATGGAACAACTTTACGAAGAAGAAGTAGAAGATGAAGAAGAAGTAGAAGGGGAAAATGAAGAGGATCAGACAGAAGTAGAAGAACAAGTTCAACAAGTGCCTCCAAAGACACCTAGCAAACGAGTACAAAAGAATCATCCTTTAGATCAGATTAGCAGAAACAAATATGCAGGAGTTGAGACTAGAATAGGAATCCGTTCACTAGAACAAACGTACCTAGCACTCTCATCTACGATTGAACCAAACATTTTTGAAGAGGCCAACAAGGATTAATTGTGGAATAAGGCCATGGATGAAGAATTGGATCAAATAGAGAAAAATGACACTGGGGAATTGGTTCCAAGACCAAAGAATAAGAATGTGATTGGCACAAAGTGGGTATTCAGGAATAAATTGAATGAAGATGGGAAGGTTATAGGGAACAAAGCTAGATTGGTATGTAAATGATACACATAGGTTGAAGGAATCGAATTTGAAGAGACATTTTCCCCAGTTGCTAGAATGGAGGCAATTCGATTGCTTTTATCTTATGCATGCTCCAAGAATATTAAAGTGTATTAGATGGATGTAAAATCAACTTTTCTGAATGGGGAACTTGAAGAAGAAGTCTACATTGAACAACCAGAAGGATTTCAGTTGTCAGAGAACCAAGTTGGTTATGGTACACTTGGTCCTTGAGGCAAACCATGTTTACTAGATGTCTTTGGCATGGATCCCAAACGGGTTTCTAGAGGTAATTAAGATATTGAGCTTCAATTTTATATGGTTTGGGAGCAAACAAAAGAGGGGGATACCCTTGGTCAACGACATATAATCATTGTACTTAAACACCAAGGGAGTTGGGGTTTAAAAAATAACTTTCATTTTTCTTGAGAATTGGCATGATGGTTCATCAAGGAAGAAGTTTGTGGTCATTACAATTTTATATTCATCCTCCTTTTATATGACCCAATGGTTTGGTATTGTGGAATATAGAAGTTTGTGGTCATTAAATTTTTTATATTCATCCTCATTTTATATGACCCAATGGTTTAGTATTGTGGAATATAGAAGTTTGTGGTCATTGCAATTTTTATATTCATCCTTTTATACGAACCAATGGCTTAGTATTGTGATATATGTATTATGTAGGGTTTATATTGTTATCCATATGTAATATATGCTAGGAAGTACCATTATGCAAATATTTGAGGTCTATATTTGAACTGTGCATATTTTATTGATTAATCATTGAATTTTCAAATGAATATGCATGAAGGGAGATATATGAAGAAATTGGAAGTGATAGGAAGATTGCTATCCTTTTCCAAAAAATGCTAATTGAATGTTGAAAGGCATATATGCATTATAATTTTGTCTATTTTGAATAAAATTACAGACATTTTTTTCAAAGAAAAAAAAAGGTGATGGTGGTGTACCTGACACATGCGATGAGGTATAAGGTTCCTCATATGCTGATAAGATAGAAAAGAACCTATGGGTGGTGGTTGGGGTGGGTCACAAGAATACTCCCAACAATGAGGAATATTTGTAGATGCCGGTACCTATCTCAGTGTAAGATTTGGTTGGATGACTAGTTTTAAGGGTGGATAAGATGGTGTTTGAGTTTGTGGTCAGATGGGGTTCATAGCACGTGAGTTGATTAATATTCCTATGAAACTAATGATATTCCTATAAAAATGTAACTATTCCTTCCAAAAGTCCCAATGACAGAGGATAAAGTCCCTCAAAGCCAACCAATGAAGGTATGATAGAGTCAATTATTGTGAAAGGCACTCGGGACATATCCTAGTGGACAACAACTATCCACCTTAGGTATAATCCCAATGAAATTCATCTTGGTGATAATCCTAGGATTTGGACCCCAAGATAACTTCCTCAAGTGTGTATAAAAGATTCATATTTAAATGATCACAAGCCATAGTTAAACAAGAGTTGGGCAGCTCAAGAAAAATTAGAGAAACACTAGAGCACAAATTTTGCATCATGCGACGATGTGTCATTATTATCTTGGTTTTTGCACACTTGTATAAAAGGATTTCAAGCTCCCTAGGAAAAAAATTTATGTTTTGAATGAGAAATGATCGAGGGGAATTATTTGGATGCCTATCCAAACAATCCTAACTTAGACTATAATTTGTTTTGAGATCACAATAGAGATAAATTGAGTCAATTAGTTACATTGCTTGATTTAAGGTTTGAATTTGATTTATTGTATTTGCTCAATGGTTTTATGGACCAATATGATGGGTTGAAACAAAAAAGAAAAAGTGGACATAAGTAAGGAATTTTCGTGCATCACTATTTTTTGGTTACGAATCACTTAAGAATCAATAGAATATACTTTTAATTCTTTATGAATGTTTTTTTTTCCTGGGAATTCAGCACGGGAAACCCCCAAGTACTTTCCCACTTCGTCGCTGATAAACATGGTAAACCACTGGCCCTACGAATAATGGACCTAACCCCAAGGGGATACAAGAGATTCGAACCTGTGACCTCCTTCGCTAGGGATAACTTCACATCTAGCTCAAAACCACTTGAGCTAACCCTTGGGGCTAATTCAGAGTTTTAGAAATACTGAAAAACCATAGTTTCTAAGATTTACGTGGGCTATCAATATAATAAGGTGCGTACATACATGGGATAACAATATAATAGGGTGCGTACATACGTGGGATAACAATATAATAAGGCACGCACATGAGGGTAAAGCCATAAAAACTTGAGAAGATGAATATGCCAGGTCTCTAGAGTCTCAAAGCAAGCTCCCAGGAAGGTCTACAATGATCAGGTACATCAGATCTATCTACTGGTTGAAAAGGTATGCCTTATTTCTATGAGTAGTTGGATTTTGTTGTCTACATGAGAAATGGTTATGGAGGTTTGAGGATTTTCCCTAGAGAGATTATTGGTTGCATGAGACTCTTTGTATAAGTCAGAACTATAGAAATACAATGCTGGTATAATCAATATTTATCATTGATACATCTTGTTAGTGTTGAGTCACATCTTGTATTTCTTGGCATATGGTTAAGGGTTTTTGTGGTACATTGTTGAGATCTTGTATTTGTGAAGTGGTTGATGTATTAATAGCTTGCATATTAGTAAGGGTTTGATGTCTAGTTCATGTGAGGGTTATTATACTTGTTCATGATTATAATTGTATGGCACATGACTAGAGAGATATAGATACACTTGGTTAAGGGATATGTATGAGGATGTATGCACATGACACAACTACAGGTTGGACACAGTGATAGGTTGCAAGTTGAGTTGACAAGACGTAGCAACGTGTATGAGTTTCAACGAAAGTGAAAAACCCTAGATTTAAGAAGGCATACACATGTTGCAGTATACACAGACCACATACATACGTGGGATGATGAGATATTGTTGTCGTTGGTATGAGTTGAGATTTGAAATGATGTTCCTTCATGTTACTACTTCCTGCTATTCATTAAATGGTATTTATTCTCCTCACACCTACACAACAAACATGTTATTGAAATTATATGAAAGGGAATTAGAGGAAGGGAAAATACTATAACACATGCAAGGAAGGGACCTAGTTCTGCAATGCTACCTACATGAAATTACTTGTTGATTGTTGTTAAACCCTAGATAACAAGGAATATCTATGAAATTGTGTTGAATCACATGATTTATATGTATATGGTTGAAACATTGGTGGCGCACTTGGCAAGTGGTATTATAAATGGTCATACAATGGAAAATGGAATTGGTAGCCGATATACATATGGTACCTTTGATAGTTTAAATGTCGAAGGCACAATTGGCAAGTTAATGGTGATATTGGTTATGCAATGGATTTTTATGGCATTCAAATTATGTTATGGTGTAAGTCATGCTATGGGTTTTTAATATGATGATAGTCTCGATACATGTTGATTAATGGTGTTAATGGAGAATTGTTAGCATGTACTGTTTGAGTTAATGAGGTATGGGTGGAGGCAACGTGCATTTACTGCACATCACCTTTACCCTTCTTGTTGGCTACCACCCTAGTCAAACTATTGTTTGATGTTGCTGCTGTGTTCACGCTCCAGGATTTTAGTAGGGTGAAACCGCTCAACCACCATCTGTCTTAAGGATTTTCGATTAACAAGTATGTTTTTTTTTGGCCATTATTGACTTCACTCTGGTTATGAAATGATTTCAGGCTCAGATGTATGGGTTTGTGTTTGTCCTGAGCATTGCAACTGTGTCAAATTTTGGTTTTTAAATGGGAAATGGATGGTTCTTCCTAAAGTTTGAGTTTGTAAAAGTTATCAGTCTTCCTGGTGACAACTCTCTGTTACTACTGGCTTAGTTGGGGTTCTTTTGTTGTTGGGTTGCTTGGCCGACTGTCCCCACACATGCACATCACTTTTCCAGTCTTTGTTTTTTTTTTGGTTTAATAGTTGAAGGCGTTCTTCATCACTGCTTTTTGTTTATTTGAGAAATGGTTGATCTCCCCACCAAAAGCCACGAAATGGCTCTTCTGTTCTTTCTCAGCCTCACCATCACCTCAGTGCTAGGGTTTCTTTAAGAACCACAAGGGGTACACCCTATGCACGTTAACCTTCGCTGTCAATCAGGTTGGAGCCTCACTCCTCTGTGATAACCCTCCTGTCTCAGACTTGACATATATCCGCGAGTAATTCATGGTTCCATATGTGCATACACTGATGGTATCAAGGTTGTCACCATTAAAAGAAGTTGTCTCTAGTTGTCTTGTGTTAGTCACAGTGCGAACCATTGAATCTACAAGTCCGAGGGGGACATGGAGCACCAGCCTGGCCTNTAGTCAAAGTGTTTGCAAAGAATAAATTATTTAAATAATAAAGTGAAGTGATGAGTGTACTATAAGTCAAAGAGGATGAAAAATAAATTATTTAAATAATAAATTTAATGGAGAACTTACTAATCATGGAAAGTGGTTAAGTTAAGTGGACCAGTGGTTATAAGTAGGTTAACCCTAAAATAAGGAAAGTGAGTTAAGATGGTTAAAAGGTAACCCCTTAAGGATGCTACATGAAAGTATAAATAAAACGTAAGGCTCTCTCATTTAAACAAACTTGAACACATTGAATATCTATTGTTGCGAAGGCTTATTGCAAGTACTCATTGATACATCTGAAGTTGTGGAAGTCTAAGGTAGCGTGTAGGGTTGACGGAGAAAGTTTTGGAATTACAACGAATACTAAAAAAACCTATTTTCTGAGGTGTATGTAGGCTGACAGTGTATTAGGGTGCATACATATGCGGGATGACATTGTATTAGGGCACGTGTATGAGCAAAAAGCCATAAAAAATTGAGAAGATGAAGATGTTGAGGTTCTAGATTCTGAGATCAAGCTCCTATGAAGGTTTACAGTGCTAAGATACATCAGATCTATCCATTGGTTCAAAAGGTATGTCTTATTTCTAAGAATAGTTGGATTTTGATGTATGCATGAGAAATGGTTATGGAGATTTGAGGTTTCTCCCTAGAGAGACTAGTGACTGCATGGGATCTTCTGTATAAGTTAGATCTACAAAAATACAGTGCTGGTATAATCAATATTCGTCATTGATACTTCTTATTAGAGTTGAGGCACATCTTGTACTTCTTGGCATATGAGTAAGGGTTTTTGTGGTACATGGTTTAGAGCTTGTATTTGTGAAGTGGTTGATGTATTGAGAGGTTGAATATCAGAAAGGGTTTGATGTCTAGATCATGTGAGGGTTATTATACTTCTTCATGATTACACACAACTATATGGCACATGACTAGATATATATATATGCTTTGGGTAAAGGTTATGTATGAGGATGCATGCACAAAGTACAGTAAAAGTTTGTATACAGTGACATGTTGCAGATCTATGTGAAAGAAGTTGTAGAGGGTCAAAATTTTTCAGAAGAAAGAAACCCTAGTTTTCAGAAGGCATACGCAGGCTGCATAACAGATAGGTCACGCACATATGTGGGCTGCATAACAGATAGGGCACATACATACAGAAGATGCTTAACTACAGGTCATGTATATGTTGCATTTGGTTGACACATGTTAATTTTAGGTACAGATTGATTGGATGCATGTCAGTGGTTTGTACAGGTTGGATGCAGGTCAATGGTACATGTTGGTACATTTTTACAGAGGTATATCTCATAGTGATAGTGTGACAATGGTTCCATCATTCTACTTCTACATCACGACGGTTGGACGAGGCAAGGGCATGTGGTTGTAGCCACCTTCCGGTTGTAGCCGGAGAACATAGGGGGTTGTAGCGAGAGAATTGGGGAGTTTGAGTTTCCCTTAGGTTGTAGCCTGAGAAACTAGCTGGGGGTTGGAGCCTCCTTCTAGTTGCATTTGGAAAACAAAGGAATTTGGTGCTTCCAATAAATGTAATTCTTAAAGACATATAAGAAAAAGCATTCCGTGGTTTTCTCCCGGTTTGGGTTTCGACGTAAAAACACTGATGTACTGTGTATGTGTATAATTTCTCATTTGTTCATTGTTTATTTACTTTGTAACTATTGGATGATAATACTACATTGATATAACACTTGCATTTTATGGACAAAAAGGATTAAATTGATCCATTACCGATTCACCGCCCCTCTCAGTAATCCAACAATTGGTATCAGAGAAGGTTCCTTCAGAAATCAGTTTAACCACTGAAAGGTAGATCATGGAGAGAAACAACATGTATAAAAATGGAATACCACAGTTTGATAGACAAAAGTATTCATTTTGGAGCAAAAGGATGAAAACATATATACATGCACAGGGATTTGAAATTTGGCAATCAGTTGTAGATGGATACAAAGAACCAACAGTTCCTCCGACAAATTAAAGAACAATAAAACTCGAGAAAAATAATTTCAAAGCCACAAATGCACTTCTGAATGGTCTTTATGAATCAGTATACACCAAAGTTATACATTGTAAATCCACTAAAGAGATTTGGGACAAGCTTAAAAATATTTATGAAGGAGATTAAAAATTCAAAGCAACAAAGCTTCAAACTTACATAGGTCAGTTCGAACAACTAAAGATGAAGGAAGATGATAATATTGCATCTTACTTCTTATGAGTCGATGAAACAATAAATGCAATCATAGGATTAGGAGAAGAAATTAAAGAATCTGTAATTGTTCAAAAGGTACTAAGATCTATTCATATGAGATTTGATTATAAGATATCAACACTAGTCTAAGAAAGAGAAGATATAGAGTCAATAAGCATGGACGAACTACATGGAATTATTATAGCATATGAAATGAGAACCGAACATGAAAATTTAGATATAAAAGAAGCATCTTTCAAAGCATCCAAAAGGTCAAAGCAAAAGGAAAAAGAACATAGCAACAACAATGATATCTCAGAAGATGATGAAGAAATGGCCAACTTTGTCAGAAGATTGAACAAGGGAACCAACGACAGATATAAAGGTAATTTTCCATTAATTTGTTTTAATTATGATGGTATTGGTCATTTTTATAACAAATGTCCTCATAAGAAAAATAAGAGGAATGATGAAGATTACTCAAATAGCAAACAAACATATAAAGGCAAAAGAAAACACAAAGAAAGATTTCAAGAAAAACTTATGCACCAAAGAAGACATCTCCTCATTAGAAGAAGATGAATTCAATGACAGTGAGACAGAAAGAGTTATATTCATGGCAGTAGAAGACTATGATAAAGAAGACACCGAAGAAGAATATGAAGAGGCATAAGTTGACTACCGAGAAGAATTGTTGTGTGCCATAGATGTTATAAGAAGAGAAAAGAAGAAAAACAAGAAGCTACAAGCATAACTAGACAAGAAAGAAGACACTCAGGAACTAGAACAAATGATCACAAATTTGAAGGTTCAAATAGAAGAAGATAAAAGAATTGAAGAAGCACTCAAAGAACAACTAGAAGAAAGAGACAAGATCATTGAAAATTTGGAAGTAGAGATTGTCACATTAAGAAAGGATCTTCAAAAGAAAAATATGTAGAACAACTCAAAAGTTTTGGATGACATTATCAACAGTCAAAATCCTCATCATGGAAAGACCGGATTTGGATACAATCAGATAGAAAAAGGATCAAGCTCCAAAACAAAAGAACAAGAAACATATCAAAAAATCTATGCAGAAACAATCAAAGGGGCTAGGAAGACCTACAAATAAGATTACAGGGACACTCCTCCATCGAGAAGATTCATATTTCAAAATCAACGACTGACAGATAGGCCTCAGGAAGAAGAAGGATTCAGAAGAGAAACTCCTTTTAGAAGATCTTCAACTCCCAGGTATCAAACTATCTTTTTTGGTTTATGTTATGCATGCAATAATTTTGGACATTAAGCTATGAATTGCAGAGATAACAATATGAACACAAACAACTTTGAAAGTCATACACAAAAGGGTTATCCAAGAAGGCCTAGTGAAACACAAAGAAGAAGTTACAACAAGTTTGTATCATTGAGCACTGAAGTGGAATGCTACAAGTGTAACAAATTTGGACACATGGCCAAATATTGCAGAATGACAATTCCTCCTAGAGAACCACAACAGAACAACAACAATCACAAACAGGAACCTCAGAAGAGAACATGGGTAAGAAAGCTGAATCAATATAGCAATGAAGAATGCACACTCGCTCTACAAGCTGAGCAGAATAAATGTGGTTGGTATGTTGACAATGGTTGTTCAAAACACATGACAATTAATAAATACATGTTTCTTACATTAAGAAAGGAAAGATATGGATCAGTCTCCTTCGGAAATAATGATTCAGCTAAAATCATTGGAAAAGGCACAGTCAGGATTGGAAACAAGAATACCAAGGCATAGAATGATCTACTAGTAGAATATATGAAACATAATCTTCTAAGTGTGCGTCAAATGTATGACCAAGGTCATAAAGTTACTTTCAATTCACAAAAGTGCGAGATAAGAAAAGAAGGTTCATGAAAATTGATTGCAACATCTGCAAGAACTTCAAGCAACATATATGTATTAAGTGAAATTGGAAATGAAAAGTGTTGTCTAGGAAAGGAAGATGAAAGTTGGCTATGGCACAAAATAATGCATCACATACACTTTGATAACCTTGTCAAAGTCAGCAAAAAGGAAGTAGTTATAGAAATTCTCCAGATCACGAAATCGACCAAGACTTTATGCAAGCATTGTCAACAAGGAAAGCAAACAAAGACCAGGTTTAAATCAAAGGAATATTCAACGACAAGACCACTGGAAATTGTGCATACTGACTAGTCAAATACAACAAATGGTTTAAAATGTGAGAAATACTTTATGCTATTAGTTGATGATTATACAAGAATGACTGTAGTTTGATTTCTCAGAAATAAGTTAGAAGCTTTTGAAAACTTCATTGTCTTCAAGGAAATGGTTGAAAATGAAATGGATTAAAAAATCAAATGTTTGAGATCTGATAATGGAGGAGAGTTCACTTAAAAGGAATTTATGGACTACTGCAACAAACATGGAATAAAAAGACAATTCTCTGTTTCTCGGACACCTCAACAGAATGGAGTTATTGAAAGAAAGAACATGACAGTACAGGAAATGTCTCAAACAATGCTAATGGATTCCAAATTGACAGATATCTTTTGGACACATGTAGTGCATACAACAATTCACATTCAAAACAGAGTAATGCTCAGAAACAACACTGACAAAACTCCCTACGAGCTATTGAAAGGAAGACCAACAAATGTGAAACACTTTAGAGTATTTGGAAGCAAATGCTACATCAAAAGAGAAGATGGAAAAATGAGAAAGTTTGACTCTCATGTGGACAAATAATTACTTTTTGGTTACTCAAGTAAATAGAAATCATACAAGTGTTACAATCTGAGGTTGAACAAAGTTGTGGAAAGCATCAATGTAACAATTGATGAAACATATAGACAAGAATTAAAGGAAGAAGAAAATGAATCAATGGAACAACTTTACGAAGAAGAAGTAGAAGATGAAGAAGAAGTAGAAGGGGAAAATGAAGAGGATCAGACAGAAGTAGAAGAACAAGTTCAACAAGTGCCTCCAAAGACACCTAGCAAACGAGTACAAAAGAATCATCCTTTAGATCAGATTAGCAGAAACAAATATGCAGGAGTTGAGACTAGAATAGGAATCCGTTCACTAGAACAAACGTACCTAGCACTCTCATCTACGATTGAACCAAACATTTTTGAAGAGGCCAACAAGGATTAATTGTGGAATAAGGCCATGGATGAAGAATTGGATCAAATAGAGAAAAATGACACTGGGGAATTGGTTCCAAGACCAAAGAATAAGAATGTGATTGGCACAAAGTGGGTATTCAGGAATAAATTGAATGAAGATGGGAAGGTTATAGGGAACAAAGCTAGATTGGTATGTAAATGATACACATAGGTTGAAGGAATCGAATTTGAAGAGACATTTTCCCCAGTTGCTAGAATGGAGGCAATTCGATTGCTTTTATCTTATGCATGCTCCAAGAATATTAAAGTGTATTAGATGGATGTAAAATCAACTTTTCTGAATGGGGAACTTGAAGAAGAAGTCTACATTGAACAACCAGAAGGATTTCAGTTGTCAGAGAACCAAGTTGGTTATGGTACACTTGGTCCTTGAGGCAAACCATGTTTACTAGATGTCTTTGGCATGGATCCCAAACGGGTTTCTAGAGGTAATTAAGATATTGAGCTTCAATTTTATATGGTTTGGGAGCAAACAAAAGAGGGGGATACCCTTGGTCAACGACATATAATCATTGTACTTAAACACCAAGGGAGTTGGGGTTTAAAAAATAACTTTCATTTTTCTTGAGAATTGGCATGATGGTTCATCAAGGAAGAAGTTTGTGGTCATTACAATTTTATATTCATCCTCCTTTTATATGACCCAATGGTTTGGTATTGTGGAATATAGAAGTTTGTGGTCATTAAATTTTTTATATTCATCCTCATTTTATATGACCCAATGGTTTAGTATTGTGGAATATAGAAGTTTGTGGTCATTGCAATTTTTATATTCATCCTTTTATACGAACCAATGGCTTAGTATTGTGATATATGTATTATGTAGGGTTTATATTGTTATCCATATGTAATATATGCTAGGAAGTACCATTATGCAAATATTTGAGGTCTATATTTGAACTGTGCATATTTTATTGATTAATCATTGAATTTTCAAATGAATATGCATGAAGGGAGATATATGAAGAAATTGGAAGTGATAGGAAGATTGCTATCCTTTTCCAAAAAATGCTAATTGAATGTTGAAAGGCATATATGCATTATAATTTTGTCTATTTTGAATAAAATTACAGACATTTTTTTCAAAGAAAAAAAAAGGTGATGGTGGTGTACCTGACACATGCGATGAGGTATAAGGTTCCTCATATGCTGATAAGATAGAAAAGAACCTATGGGTGGTGGTTGGGGTGGGTCACAAGAATACTCCCAACAATGAGGAATATTTGTAGATGCCGGTACCTATCTCAGTGTAAGATTTGGTTGGATGACTAGTTTTAAGGGTGGATAAGATGGTGTTTGAGTTTGTGGTCAGATGGGGTTCATAGCACGTGAGTTGATTAATATTCCTATGAAACTAATGATATTCCTATAAAAATGTAACTATTCCTTCCAAAAGTCCCAATGACAGAGGATAAAGTCCCTCAAAGCCAACCAATGAAGGTATGATAGAGTCAATTATTGTGAAAGGCACTCGGGACATATCCTAGTGGACAACAACTATCCACCTTAGGTATAATCCCAATGAAATTCATCTTGGTGATAATCCTAGGATTTGGACCCCAAGATAACTTCCTCAAGTGTGTATAAAAGATTCATATTTAAATGATCACAAGCCATAGTTAAACAAGAGTTGGGCAGCTCAAGAAAAATTAGAGAAACACTAGAGCACAAATTTTGCATCATGCGACGATGTGTCATTATTATCTTGGTTTTTGCACACTTGTATAAAAGGATTTCAAGCTCCCTAGGAAAAAAATTTATGTTTTGAATGAGAAATGATCGAGGGGAATTATTTGGATGCCTATCCAAACAATCCTAACTTAGACTATAATTTGTTTTGAGATCACAATAGAGATAAATTGAGTCAATTAGTTACATTGCTTGATTTAAGGTTTGAATTTGATTTATTGTATTTGCTCAATGGTTTTATGGACCAATATGATGGGTTGAAACAAAAAAGAAAAAGTGGACATAAGTAAGGAATTTTCGTGCATCACTATTTTTTGGTTACGAATCACTTAAGAATCAATAGAATATACTTTTAATTCTTTATGAATGTTTTTTTTTCCTGGGAATTCAGCACGGGAAACCCCCAAGTACTTTCCCACTTCGTCGCTGATAAACATGGTAAACCACTGGCCCTACGAATAATGGACCTAACCCCAAGGGGATACAAGAGATTCGAACCTGTGACCTCCTTCGCTAGGGATAACTTCACATCTAGCTCAAAACCACTTGAGCTAACCCTTGGGGCTAATTCAGAGTTTTAGAAATACTGAAAAACCATAGTTTCTAAGATTTACGTGGGCTATCAATATAATAAGGTGCGTACATACATGGGATAACAATATAATAGGGTGCGTACATACGTGGGATAACAATATAATAAGGCACGCACATGAGGGTAAAGCCATAAAAACTTGAGAAGATGAATATGCCAGGTCTCTAGAGTCTCAAAGCAAGCTCCCAGGAAGGTCTACAATGATCAGGTACATCAGATCTATCTACTGGTTGAAAAGGTATGCCTTATTTCTATGAGTAGTTGGATTTTGTTGTCTACATGAGAAATGGTTATGGAGGTTTGAGGATTTTCCCTAGAGAGATTATTGGTTGCATGAGACTCTTTGTATAAGTCAGAACTATAGAAATACAATGCTGGTATAATCAATATTTATCATTGATACATCTTGTTAGTGTTGAGTCACATCTTGTATTTCTTGGCATATGGTTAAGGGTTTTTGTGGTACATTGTTGAGATCTTGTATTTGTGAAGTGGTTGATGTATTAATAGCTTGCATATTAGTAAGGGTTTGATGTCTAGTTCATGTGAGGGTTATTATACTTGTTCATGATTATAATTGTATGGCACATGACTAGAGAGATATAGATACACTTGGTTAAGGGATATGTATGAGGATGTATGCACATGACACAACTACAGGTTGGACACAGTGATAGGTTGCAAGTTGAGTTGACAAGACGTAGCAACGTGTATGAGTTTCAACGAAAGTGAAAAACCCTAGATTTAAGAAGGCATACACATGTTGCAGTATACACAGACCACATACATACGTGGGATGATGAGATATTGTTGTCGTTGGTATGAGTTGAGATTTGAAATGATGTTCCTTCATGTTACTACTTCCTGCTATTCATTAAATGGTATTTATTCTCCTCACACCTACACAACAAACATGTTATTGAAATTATATGAAAGGGAATTAGAGGAAGGGAAAATACTATAACACATGCAAGGAAGGGACCTAGTTCTGCAATGCTACCTACATGAAATTACTTGTTGATTGTTGTTAAACCCTAGATAACAAGGAATATCTATGAAATTGTGTTGAATCACATGATTTATATGTATATGGTTGAAACATTGGTGGCGCACTTGGCAAGTGGTATTATAAATGGTCATACAATGGAAAATGGAATTGGTAGCCGATATACATATGGTACCTTTGATAGTTTAAATGTCGAAGGCACAATTGGCAAGTTAATGGTGATATTGGTTATGCAATGGATTTTTATGGCATTCAAATTATGTTATGGTGTAAGTCATGCTATGGGTTTTTAATATGATGATAGTCTCGATACATGTTGATTAATGGTGTTAATGGAGAATTGTTAGCATGTACTGTTTGAGTTAATGAGGTATGGGTGGAGGCAACGTGCATTTACTGCACATCACCTTTACCCTTCTTGTTGGCTACCACCCTAGTCAAACTATTGTTTGATGTTGCTGCTGTGTTCACGCTCCAGGATTTTAGTAGGGTGAAACCGCTCAACCACCATCTGTCTTAAGGATTTTCGATTAACAAGTATGTTTTTTTTTGGCCATTATTGACTTCACTCTGGTTATGAAATGATTTCAGGCTCAGATGTATGGGTTTGTGTTTGTCCTGAGCATTGCAACTGTGTCAAATTTTGGTTTTTAAATGGGAAATGGATGGTTCTTCCTAAAGTTTGAGTTTGTAAAAGTTATCAGTCTTCCTGGTGACAACTCTCTGTTACTACTGGCTTAGTTGGGGTTCTTTTGTTGTTGGGTTGCTTGGCCGACTGTCCCCACACATGCACATCACTTTTCCAGTCTTTGTTTTTTTTTTGGTTTAATAGTTGAAGGCGTTCTTCATCACTGCTTTTTGTTTATTTGAGAAATGGTTGATCTCCCCACCAAAAGCCACGAAATGGCTCTTCTGTTCTTTCTCAGCCTCACCATCACCTCAGTGCTAGGGTTTCTTTAAGAACCACAAGGGGTACACCCTATGCACGTTAACCTTCGCTGTCAATCAGGTTGGAGCCTCACTCCTCTGTGATAACCCTCCTGTCTCAGACTTGACATATATCCGCGAGTAATTCATGGTTCCATATGTGCATACACTGATGGTATCAAGGTTGTCACCATTAAAAGAAGTTGTCTCTAGTTGTCTTGTGTTAGTCACAGTGCGAACCATTGAATCTACAAGTCCGAGGGGGACATGGAGCACCAGCCTGGCCTTTAGGGTTTACCACTTGTGTGTTGGATGGTCGTATATCACTGACCATTTTGAGTACAGATTTGTCTAGTTGGTTATGTAACAATTTTGATAATTTGGCATTTGATTACTATTATGTGATAATAAGGATAAACCTTTGTTGCCAATTTCACTTTCATAGAATGCGGTCACTCTCCTCATATTAATACTCAGTATTTTTATTAGAATAGCCTCTGCCTCGATTCGATTGGATGTGTGGGTATTCATAGCTACTACAACTTGTTCGGTTGATTGATTTCCTACCACAGTGGCAAATTGTTGGTTGTTATACAGTCATTAGTATTTGCGCTTATGATGTTTTGGATAATGGCTGGCATTGGTTACAAGGGCTTGGTGTTATTCACACATGTCGCGTTCTGTGAATGATGTTTTGCAAAGTAAATTTGGGCGGGGTAACTATGGTCTTCTTTGGGGACAAATGATTATTAGACTGGATATATCCCTGCATATTTTCATTTGTTTGTTGAATAAGCTTGAGTATGCACAACCGGGTCAACCATGAGTGACTAAATCAATAGCTCAGCACGATATACTGAGTTATATCGTGATCATATATTTGCTGTGTGATTATTGGAAATGTTTCACTGTGGGATTTTGTCAGTTGCGCACTGTGTGTAGTATGGATGACTTGTTTTCATACTCAGTGATACCCACTGAGTTTTAAGTGCATTATTTATTGCAGTTGGCCCCTGTTGATGAAAATCATGTTGGGTAGGTGGCTCAGCTTTTAAAGTCACATTGTATTGTTTGTTTACAAGGGCAGAACTGCATTTCCTGGGAAAATTACTCCTGGATAACTTGTGTCTAA
>JZKD02S2161050.1:21461-50321 GCA_000966675.3 Picea glauca
GTCTTCTTACATCCGCCTTATTCTATTTTATTGAAAGGTCTTATTAATATTGACCTTTATTACATCCGAATACATTAATCTACCTATGTGCGGGTTAGGACCTTAACAATCTAATTTTCATAATCCCAATCAAACTCCTTTTCGACCTGCGTGGAGGACACCCTTAGGACATGATATCTTCGATAGGTTGGATGTAACTTTCAACCCGATTCTTCACTCACAACATTGAGATGCTTCTCATGCATCTTCGAATGCACCTCATCTCCCTACCTCTGGCATGGATCCTTCCTTTCAGACTTCATTCCCCACTACCTCCCCATTGGAGGAAATGTTGGTGATTCATCCCACCTCTTAGCCTCCTCCCCCATTAGGGGAAAATTTGATAATTCATCATGTCTCCCAACCTCCTCTTGTGAATGTTCCTCATCCTCACATTCCTATACTGACGTCAGTCTCACATACTATCCCGACCATCCCTTTGCCTTCTTTGACAGTACCTCCTTCGACACCCTACATCGAGGGGGAAATCCCTGTAGAGTGGACTATTTCTAGGAGGGGGTCAAAACCCTATGAGAAATCAACCTTCCACTGGGGGGTACCTCCGTATGGAAGTAATTCATCAGGTTTGGGACAAAATACATTTGCAAGCCAACCTCCTGCTAGGGGGCAACCTCCAACTGGAGGGAAATACCTTAATGGGGGACAATATGATGTTGGGGGGAAACCTCTAGTTGGAGGCTCATTCTTTGTCGGAGCACCATTATCTGGAGGTCAAGGTTCAATAGGGGGTTAGTATTTGGTTGGTGGGAAACCACCAACTGAACCTCCATATCCCATGGGGATTTATCATGTAGTTGGGGGCCAAACCGTTCAGGTGAGTCATCAGAACATTACCATTGGACTACCATATCCAAGTACTACAAACCCACTATGGACTCAACCCAAACCCCAACCTCAAATACCCCACATAGGTTTTTTCCCACCTCAACCCAACCTGCAACCTCAAATCTTCCAAACTGGATCGTACCCACCCCCACCCTATCTTCAAAATACATTCATGGGAGGACCATCCCAACCTGCACAACCCCAACAATAATAATTTGTGGGGGGGACCATATCAGACTGTTCAGAGTCCCACTGGTGTTCAGTCCATGCCCCATCACTACCACCAGAAACTGTAGGTCAATAAACAATTACCCTTTCTAGCTACTCTATATCTACTTGATTTGTCGAGATTGACCAATGACCCTATTCGACACCAACCTTTTTTTCCACCTATCCCTCACAAATTTCCTTCTGACATTCCAAAATTTGACGGTAAGCCTGGAGAAGACCCTAAAAACTATGTTATGACCTTCCATCTATGGTGTTCCACCAACCCCTTGATGGATGACTCCATTAGGTTGTGAATTTTCCAATAGACTCTCATGGGTCCAACGACAAAATGGTACATTGAGTTGACACAATACTCTTTTAGTGACTTCAATTCCCTCATCGTGGACTTTCTCACTCACTTTCAATTGACAATCCGGTATGATACCGGTACTAAACTTATGTTGTCATTAAAACAATCCACCTCCACCCACATCTCTGATCACATCCATGAATGGAGGCGGTAGAGACGTCTCATAAAAGCCACTATTCTAGACCAACTATTGGTAGATTGGTTCACAAAGTTTCTCTTGCCGCCCATTGAGCAAGATGTTTCCATGGGAGGTGTTGTTACCAAGGAGCAAGCCATTGGCTACGCTTAATACCTAGACTTGGTATATTCCCAGTCTGACACTTTGTACAATCTCATTCTGCATGCTTCCCGACCATCGATGGATCCATCCCATCCTGCCCAAGACATTCATTCCAATGTCACTACCAAATCTACTGCCCCTTTTTCGAAATCCTCTGAGGTGAATTTGGTCCAATCTAGTTCATCCTAGCAACCTGGAGGAAAGAAGAAAAATAAGAGTAAATCTAAATCATCTTCAAACCAACAGGAGAGTAATAAAAATCCTGATCTAGCTGTTGAGAACAAGCCTAAATGGAAAGCCAAGTATCCCTGCCTCATTTGTGCAAAGGATTATTATACATGATATTGTCCCTGTCGAGATGAAGTCAATCAATTTTTGAAAGGGGGACCTCAACCCACTTCCTTGACTAATCCATTTCCCCCTCAGCAACAACAAATGGTTACCCAAAATCATGCCTCTTTGCATGAGGGTGATGCAGGTCATCCTCCTCAAGGGGATGCTTCTTCTACTGCCCATCGACCTGAACAATTTTTCATGTTTAAGATTGTTGAACTCATAATGAGGGCCAATAATTATGATGTTGTTCCAGACAACATTACTCCTGGGGGTGATAATGATAAAGCCTCTATTATAATTAAAGAGATGTGCTTGTTTTACCATAGACAATATCATTATTTTCACCTAACCATAGGCATGCAACCACCCCCGAGAACCATAACCTTTTCTATATAGAATGATTCCGGAAGAATCACTAGAACCAACAGATAACCAAGAGAGCTCATCTTTCTCCAAAGAAACATCACCAAACAGAAAGTCCCAAAACCACGGAACAAGAAAAATACTCAGCTGCAACAGTTGCACTTACCAAGAATACCACCAAGAACACCACCAAGATATACTAGAGGAAAGGGCACACATATTAGTCTATATGGCGCTAGAGAGAGAGAGAGACCAATAACCATCCCAGAATATCCACCTTCCATCCTTACAGTTTCAGCTCTAAACTTGCGCCAAACTTGACTAGGAGAGTGTGTGTACAAATGAGCTAGATCATCTCTTATTTATAGCGGTTCTTTTCACTTGTATGGGATGACTTGTCCTCTTAGAATCTAATAATTTAATATTAATTCTTTTACTGAGCCAACTTGTCTTCTAGGGTTTCTACACATCTATTTAGGGCTTCTCTTGCTTCTGAAATATTCTTTTGTAGCCAAAGGTTACACATGGAGGTTAATACCTCCCAAAGCTACCATAATATCAACACTCCCTCCTAGCTAGGGAGGTATTAACAGGTAGCATCGTCATAGCCACACAGGCTATCTCATGATCACGTAGATCAATTCATGAGCAACATCACCACTATCAATGGTATCTGATAGCATCAATTGCATCATCTCTTGAGGCCATGCTCCATCTGAGTAATCAGGCATGATGTTGAATAAGACACTCACTCAACAGAGTGATACAAGGACTATTCTTCTAATATGTACCTACCTCCTAGAAAAATGATTGTCCCAATAGATGTTGAATGTCCTCAATGGATCCAATAACCATCCTCTCCATTGCATCATCTCTAAGTTGTATGATCATATATAATTTGTACTATCATGATGCTCTACATCATATCTAGTCTGTACTAGCATGATCATATCTAGCATGATGTGGAGTACCATCTACATCATCTCTAAGACATATTAGCATGGTGTCAATGCACCATATCTAAGTTGTACTCACATGATGTAGATCAATGCCCCTACATCATCTCACTATCCATCCAGCTGGAAATCATCTCCAACACTAGTGGTAGCCTCCATGGAAATTAGAATAATGTCATCCAATAGAAGACAATTGTGTCTATCCACAATAGTACACGACTATTGTCCAGTGTTACACAAGCACTCCTATTATCACACAGCTACTAACCAGTGACACATAGTCACTCCCAGTGGAGAACATCTACCATAGTAGCATACAACTATTGTTGAGAGACACACAGTCTCCACAACAATCATATCATCTGATATCAACAATTTCATGATACAAACTAAGTCATCTTGGCCACTCTTCCACTCACATCTATGAGATTTGGAAGAGCATCCTCCCTTGGAAAGTTAAACATCGACCATGAGAAATCTGGACTATTCTTCCCAAGCATAGAAGAATAACTATCCCTGATTTTTGAACCTAGACCATTTAACCTAACTAGGCCATTCTTCCAGCACTAATCACAGTGTAACCTGGAGAGAATGAGTCTTCCCTAGGGAATGACTATCCCTGATTGATTAACCTGGACCATTCAACCTAACTGGGCCATTCTTTCGGCACTAATCATAGTGCAACCTGGAGAGAATGAGTCTGCCCTAGGGAATGACTGTTTGGACCATTTCTTATGGAAATGACTGTCCTACACCAACCTTCTACATCAGATCATTCTTCAAAACTACTCACAACTATGAACTTTGAAAGAATGACTGCCCGAAGAGGTAGACCATTCTGCTTGACCACTACTCAGAGTGACTGCCAAGGATAATGACTATCCTAGACCATTCCCCCACACTGGCCATAAGGGGAATCGATGTATATGGTACATCAACAATCTATAAAACCATTTTTGTTATGAAAATGACTGTCCGCTTTGGACCATTTACGAAGCCACGTTGCTTTCGTACAAGTATCACAAGCTGCAATATACTCTTCTTCTACAGTTTTGAGTGCAATAGACTTCTATTTCCTACTAGCCCATGATATCGTGGCAAAGCTCAAACTCAAACATATCCAAGAAGCACTTATTCTGTTATCTTCACTCCTTGCCCAATATGAAATGATAAATCCAAGCAGTTGTATATCATGACTGAAACGTCCACGAAGACATTTCAAGGCATGCTTTGCAATTATTCAATTTTCATGACTAGGTTCAACCTGGAACTATTTTCACAGCAATGCAAATATCTAGCTAAGTATTCTCCAAATACATCAACAATACATTCAATTGTCGATACAGGGATGGGTCTACTGAGTCAGAGTCTCTCAACTTCTTTAGATATGCCATCATGGGATTTTTCCATGGATTTGTAATCCATTATCCTAGACTTCTAAAGGACCATTTCGATACACTTCCTTTATCATAGGAAGTTTTCACCACTCTTATATTGTACATGAGAGGCTCTGCACCAAGTTGCTTGAATCCATACAAGGTATTCTTCCATCTGTATACATGGGTCTCTTTATGGTATACATCAAAACCTTGAGGTTTCTCTATATATGCTTCTTCTTCAATTACTCTATTGAGAGGAACAAACTTTACATCCATATGATGTAAACTCCAACCCATGAATACTGCAAGAGATATAATGGCTCAGGTAGAGGCATATCTAGTTACTGGAACAAGTTGTCATCATAGTCTTCTCCCTCCTTCTGGGAGAACCCTCTAGCCTTGAATTTCTCCTTGTATCTATCAATTCTTCCATCTTCCATTCCTTCTTCTTGACTGGAAGTCAAAGATCCTCAAGTGTTCAACACTTGGATTGTTTTTTGGAGAAATCTTCTTTTGGAGTCATGTTCTTCAATATACGATGAGGACTTCTATTATGAACATATATGGCTGCCATAACTGCTTTTCCCCATAGAAACATGGATATATTCTGGTCATTCATCATTTCCTTAACATATTCTTTAATGGAATGATTCTTTCTTTTTTCCACATCATTTTGTGGACAATTAGCTACCTCCTAATCTAGGATGTTATACAAAGAGGCAATGAGCTTCTTGGAGGCGTATTCTCCTCCATTGTCGAACCTTAAGATCTTTATCTTCCTCTTAGACATTGGTCCACACACATCTGAGTGAATGATGTCCAAAACTCCTTTTTACTTTTCACGCTTCCATTATAATTTGTACTTAGTGAGATCACCTGCCTCACCACTTGATGGAGTCATCTTCTCCATGTTTTCAATTGTCATTGTAGCTCCTTCTCAGAGCTATCACCTGTGACCTACCCGAAACAAGAGCAAAACTATTTCCAATATAATTTTCATAAAAACATATCTATGGTAACAAGGATGGTATTCATCATAGAGTTACCAAGGTGACCTTCTCGAGAGAAAATAAGAAATATATCTCTAGAGGAGATGTTAGTTCAATTTGCAATAAGCATCTGTATCAATAGTATTCACATTCCATCAATTATTCATTATATCTAGCAGTAATAGAACCTTTCAAAGACTGCTTTCACAATTTGTAATGTAGCAACTACCACCCTTGATATATACAAATTGGAAGATTAACAATTTAATCAAACTTGGAACCTGAAGCCTCAACTACTATGGAGGGTGCGCTTATTCCTATGAATTCATTGAATCCAAGATTATAGCTTGGACAAGGTCTCTAGTACTTTCCCTACAAACACACTCATGTTTTGCTAGATGATATAACTTGGATAACATATATAAGTGCATACCTTTGAAGTCTTGTAGAATCGTCTAGCTTGTCTTCCAATCTGAAACTAGATACCATCTTGACAGGAAGAGATTAGAAAACGAATTAGAAGATTCAATGATTAAACAAGCTAGAAACTCTAAAATTTCAACTTTGACCACAAAATCAATTTGACTAGAAGTTAACCTTTGACTTTGAATTTGACCAAAAAAAAATCAAACTTGACGTTTTTGCTATCTTATGGTACCAAGGGGTGCGCTAGGCTAGGGAAAACTAGGATGTCAAGGAATTAGGTCAAATGCTTCATCAGAAGTGCTCGAACACAAGGGTTAGGGTTTGTTGTAACTGCATAATTAGAAAACCTAGCTGCAGTTGTAACTGGTGCCACAACGAACTTAACAAAGAACTATTACACTACCTTCCAGTGGTTAGATTGTCTTGAAGGTGGTGTGGGCCCATAACCTGTTAGAATTAAATATATGTTCTCATTTTACCATAGACAATATCATTATTGTCACCCAACCATAGGCATTCAACCACCACTGAGCACCATAACCTTTTCTAGATAGAATGATTCCAGAAGCAACACTAGAACCAATAGATAACCAAGAGACCTCATCTTTATCCAAAGATAGCTCACCAAAAAGAAAGTCCCAAAGCCATAGAACAATAACAATACTCAGTTGCAGTAGTTTCAGTTTCACTTACCAAGAATACCACAAAGAACCATCACCAAGAATACCACCAAGAGATACTAGAGGATAGGGTGCACATATTAGGCTATATGGCGCTAGAGAGAGAGAGACCAAGAACCATCCCAGAAGATCCACCTTCCATCCTTGTAGTTGTAGCTCCAAACTTGCGCCAAACTTGACTAAGAGAGTGTGTGAAGTGTGTGTGTACAAATGAGCTACATCATATCTTATTTATAGTGGTTCTTGTCACTTGTATGGGACGACTTGTGCTTTTAGAATCTAATACTTTAATATTAATTATTTTATTGAGTTGACTTGTCTTCTAGGGTTTCTACACAACTGTTTAGGGTTTCTCTTGCTTCCAGAATATTCTATTCTAGCCAAAGGTTACACATGGAGTTTAATACCACCGTAACTACCATAATATCAATAACCTCCACCTCATATGTTTAGCCTCCTCTTTTCAGCTCTCTCTAGATAGAGAATCCCACCTTTGACTTAGTATTACGCCCACCGAAGGGTACAATTTGTAAGTTAACTTTTAACCTCAGTTTTGGTGCTGCTTAGAATTAGAATATTGTTGAGGATTTGGCATAATAAACTTGTGCCATGTTGAGTCTTGAATTTCCATAGAATTATCCTAAATAGTGAAACACATTGTTGTTTTCTATATGAGCCATAGATGTCGAGACTTCCAATGTCATCATGTTTAGTTTGGACCACTTTAAACCGAGGTTGTCCTACCAAATCACTTTTCATATTTGATTTGTTTTTCATGGGAAAATAATCCAACATACCATATTGGGTGAAGGATCCTCCACTTGCATCATGTTGTTAGCCTATTGGAAAGTCGTTGGCTCTTATAGTCTCAACCAGTCACCCACCACCCTCAAATATTTTGATGGACGTGATTTTAAACTGTATGGGATCTTGAATTCGTTAGTTGTGGAGATAGGGAGAAAAACTGTTTCAGTAGAGGTGGAAGTGGTTGATGCACCCCTTGATTACAATTTACTGCTTGGTTGCATTTGGTTTTATGCCATGTTCATTGTTTCTTCCTTGGTACTTCGTACGTTGCAATTCCCTCATCAAGGGAAAATTGTAACAATTGACCAGCTCGACTATTGCATATGCCATAGTAATCCCAGTAGTACAAATCATGTCCCGTTAATCGAAGATTTACAAGTGACATATAATAGTGTAGGGTTCGGTTTTCTTAAAGAATCTACCCTTATGGGGACTTTCCCCCTACCTTCCCCTACCCTCGTTGATTAGGCTTCTTCAATTAACATGATTTCATCCATGGTACCTCAATCCCTCAGATCCACCTCTTCCATTTTGGATCCTCTTGACCCCTCTTTGATGGTGTTAGATCCTCACTCTTTTCCATCCTGGTTGGCTTCCTCTTCTGATCCTCTCCTGCACACTTTTCCATCTATGTCGAGTCTTCCTTTTGATCAAATACTTAACCCTTCTTTTCCTCCACCCATTATTTCTCTTTCTTCTTCCCCGTCTGATGAACATATTCCTATTAGTAATCAGGCATCTAAACAAGGAAAGAAGAAGAGTCGACAGAGGAAACAACGCTTAGGGGGAAAGTCTCAAGCCACTAGACATCATGCTGGAATCAAGCCACTAGCTTCCTTCTATATAGCTGAGGGAAAAGTACATCTAGAGAGACACGCTACTAGGATAAATCCTCTCTTGGGGGTCGTTCCCATCATCACATAGTAGTCTTATCTAGACCGATCTCAGTATTTGTTCTTTCTCGTGCTCGTTAATACATGATAATAGGTCATTGGGTATACTTTTATCACTTTTTCAAACTCCTAAAAGCTATCCGAAAAAGGAACTCTTTGGAGTCTCCTTTAAGCTCTTTTTAGACTCCCTAAACATAAACATATTAATCCAGTTGGCTATTGGTGCCACCCACCTATTCTAACTGGCTCCTCTTGTCCATTTTTAATTCAACACGTTATTTTGTACTTCTTTGTAATTGTGGGTTCTACACTTCTGGGGCTATCTGAAGCCCTACACATATTCCAGGTGGATATTGGTGGCCTCTCACCTAATCCAACTAGCTTATTTTGTATGTTTTCATGTTGTAGGTACCAACTTATCCATAGGGGCCCACATGAATTTTGAGGTTTCATCTCCTAGAGTTAGGTTTTTGGATGTCTAGGGTTTTGACATTCATGATAAATATCAAAAGGCCTCTAGAGCCTCATTGTAATTCATTTTTCTCAAACGAATGCACGCATCAGCCACATATCTTCTCAGAGATAGCTACCACCATTCAATCAAGTGTTTCAGTTATGCAGTTTTACACTTTCATCCTACTTCATTTATTTAATATAAGATATTGTTCACTAGATATTTGTTTTATTCTTCATATCTCTGTGTTTATTTTATTCAGTCTGTAATCAGTTCATTCCGCTCCTAAATCCAGATTAGTTAGTTCGATGGGAACCTAGTGGTAGCCATACTTTAGGTCAATATTGCTGAATAACTTTTCCCCTTTGAGTTGGTCAAGAAGGTCATCAATCATGGGAATGGGTTAGTGGTTCTTGACTATGATTTTGTTTAAGGCTTTATAGTCAATGCAGAGTTTCCAAGTCCCATCCTTCTTCTGCACTAGTACAATCGGGCTTCCGCAAGGGGAGGAGCTAGGTCTGATGTGCCCCTTTTAAAGAATCTTTTGGATCCGATGCATGATTTCGTCATTTTCCATCATTGACCAATGATAGATTGGTCCATTAGTTAGAGGTTCAACGGGCGTCAAATCAATTGGATGCTTGACTTGGCAGTGTTTCGGTACCCCTGTAGGTGAGGAGAACATGTCTTTGTATTCTTCCACGATCCCGTCCACTTACTTCTACTGCAAAGAGAGGCTCTATGTAGAGGCCATGGATGTGGCGGTGACCTTTTTCTTACTGTGGACAAAAATCACAAAGAATATGAACTTCTCGATCTATCAAATGACCTTTTTGATATTACTCATGAATGCCAAAACCCTAGACATCCAAAAAACTAACCCTAGGAGGTGAAACGTCAAAAGTCATGTGGGCTCCTATGGGTAAGTTGGTACCTACAATATGAAAACATACACAATAATACAATTGGATTAGGTGAGAGGCCACCAATATCCACCTGGAAGATGTGTAGGGCTTCAAACAACCCCATAAGTGTAGAACCCACAATTACAAAGAAGTACAGAAGAATGTGTTGAACTAAAAGTGGACAAGAGGAGCTAGTTGAAATAGGTGGGTGACACCAATAGCCAACTGGATCAATACTTATCCAGATTTAGGAGCGGAACAAACTGATTATAGACTAAATACAATAAACACAAAGATATGAAGAATAACACAAATATCCAGTGAACAATATCTTCTATTAAATAAATGAAATAGGCTGAAATTGTAAAACTATAGAACTGAAACACTTGCTTGAATTGTGGTAGCTATCTCTGAGAAGAGATATGGCTACTACGTGCATCCTTATGAGTAGAATGAATTACAATGAGGTTCTATATGCCTTTTTGATATTACTCATGAATGCCAAAACCCTAGACATCCAAAAACCTAACCCTAGGAAGTGAAACATCAAAAGTCATGTGGGCCCCTATGGGTAAGTTGGTACCTACAACATGAAAACATACAAAATAAGTTAGTTGGAATAGGTGAGAGGCCACTAATATCCACCTGGAAGTTGTGTAGGGATTCAGACAGGCCCAGAAGTGTAGAACCTACAATTACAAAGAAGTACATAAGAACGTGTTAAACTAAAAATGGACAAGAGGAGCTAGTTGGAATAGGAGAGTGGCACCAATGGCCAACTAGATAAATCCTTCCCCCTTAGGAATAAATGGTCTCCATTGCGTTGATTTCCCCCGTCAGGTGAGGAAACTTCTGTTGGACTTGGCCCAGGTGAGCCACTTTCCTTGGTGGAGGAGTTTCCCTGCCTTGACAACTCGATAAAGATGGATCTTCTACTGGCGAGTGCCCTTGACCTGTGTGTCCACTATCTGGTCAAAGGATGCATGTTCCATGCAGTCAGGGTTGAGCTCTGTGGGTGTCAGTTGTTATACATCTTTGAGGTGTCCAATAATGGTGGAAAATATGGTCGAAGGAGGTCCACATTGAACATTGGATGCAAGCCAAGGAAGGGTGGAGTGTTCAGCTCAAAAGCATTACTACCCATGGCCTTGGTGATAGTGTAAGGCCCATAGAAAAGTGGGTGGATCTTCCAATGGGGACTTGTGAGATGATCCTTCTGCAAATGTAAACAGAGTTTTTTTCCAACCTGAAACTAGTGTGGTACCATGTGATGATCATGGCATTTCTTGTACTTAGCATTGGATTTCTGCAAAATCTCTTGGATCTGTTGGCAGATGTGTTGAATCTGCTCAATGAATCTAGTGGCTTTGTTGGTCATAGACTAATCATGGGAATATTTTGTCTGTGTGGTGGCAAGAGGAAGTGCAACATCAATGGGTCCCAAAGGTTGGAATCCCAACCCCACATGAAATGGGATATGGCTAGTGGACCTATGGAGAGCCCTGTTGTAACTATGTTGAACATAGGGGAGACTCTCGTCCCATGTACGTGGATGCTTAGAGTTGTACATGTGCAGAATGTGCACAATAATCCAATTGACAACCTCTGTTTGGCTGTCTGTTTGGGGGTGGAAAGCAGTGGATTTTGTGAGCTTGGTGTCCAATATTAGTGACCATATACTCGACCAAAATGTGTCGAGGAACCAGATTTATCGGTCAGATATTATAGTCTATGATATCCCAAAGTGGACCCATAATCATTCGAAGAATATCTTGATAGTATCTGTCATTGTGATATTCTTCTTGCAGGCTATGAGGATGGCCATATTCGAAAACCGATCAACGACCACAAATACACAGTCATTTCCTTTCTCGGTGGATGGAAGGCCAGCCATGTAATCCATTGAGATGGATTCCCAAGGATTCTAGGGAGTATAAAGAGGGGTGTATAAGCCTTGATTCTTGATGGCTGGCTTGGAAATGGCATAGGGAGTGAAAGATATGATATACTTATTGACATCCTGTCAAAGTTTTGACCAATAAAAATGTTTCTGAAGAACGACCACAGTTTTCTCCACGCGAAAATGCCCTGCCATCCGACTGTAGTGGGATTCTCAAATTAGCTTTGAATGATCAATTGTAGGAACACAGAGATGGCCTAGGTGGCATAATAGTCTGTCATGAATGTGAAAATTTGTGACAATCGCGCCTGTACCCAAGAGTTGATAGGTGGTGGCGAAGTCCGGATCTTGCTGATAAAGTTGGGGCCACTCATATTCTTCATGCCCATAGGAATGGAGCACCGTGGTAAGTGCAACCAAAGGAGGTCAACTAAGGCATTCCATGACATGATTTGAGATACCTGTATTATAATTGATGTTGAGATGGAACTGTTGCAGGTAGGTGGACCACTTCTGATGGTGGTCGTTATACAATTTCCCTTGTGTCCATATGAACTATAGAGGCTTGTGATCAGTGTGTATGATCGTCTCCTTTCCCAGAATGTAATGTTTCCTTTGAAGATAGGCTTGTACAATGGAACACATTTCCTTGTCATAGGTGGGGTATTTCCTGACAATATTTGAGAGTGTCTCACTATGGTTTTCCACCGGATGATCGTGCTGAGTGAGAACTACACCCACAACATAGTCAGATGCATCAGTCATTGTCGAGTGAACTTGTCTCCTTTCACACTCGTTAAAAGGATTAGAAAGGGTGTCTTTTGATGTTTGGTTTATCTCCTTTTCGGCTTCGAAAGAACTACTTTATGAAAAATTATCTCATTATGGAGCATTCCTTAAGCTCTTTTCGAACTCCTTAAAAAATGAAAAGATTATCGAGTGATCTTATTGTCTTTCACACTCATTAAAGTGAATTCGAAATCACGTCTATTGAGTGGTCATTTATCTCTTTTTCGGTCTCATCGGACTATTTAAAAAAAATGAACACCTTGTTCGTCTTGGTTAGGATAATTCTCCTAGGTATTGATTTATACTTTTTTGAGCTCTGGAGACTAACTTTACAAAAAAAGTTCATTGTGGATTCTTCTTTATCAAATATTTTCACACTCTTGAAATATGAAAAGACCATCGAGTTTCCCTTATTTGGACTTGTGAAACTAAATAGTGAAGGACCCTTTTTGGGATTTGGCATCTGTTATCCTCCTCAGTCCCGTTAAAAGACAAAGGGGTACTCAACTATCTGGGTTGGGGGGGGGGGTTGAGAAGGGGGTTGAGTTTTTTGTCATTTTGGCAGTTATTTTGTCACCCTTGAACATGGCACGTACCTCCATTTTGGGTTATATGATTTTCTCCCTGTAGTTTCCATCCTATGTGCCACCATACTCTTTTAAGGAGAACCTTTAGTTGTCGCCACATTCGATATTTGGTCCATATTTTGTTGATTCAATGTTGCCAACTCATCTATTGCGTTGTTACATGTTCAAGGGAATTCAACCTCTTTGGTGTTATACATTACCATCCTTGTGTTAGTTCACACTCATTTGATCCATCATTATTCATCACTATCCTACATTTGTTTCATGTCGTTGATGGGGGATTCCTCAAGGCCCTCCTTCGATGAGTCTATTCTTGTCGAATTCAGCACATCATCCAAGAAATATACTTAAAAACCAGTTAGTACATTGGCACCGACATGCCTCAATGGTAGGTTTCCTCACATTCGACAATGGATTTACATCATTAACCCTTGATCGGATGATTCCATGAATGTTCAACTTTAGCTCATTCATTCGCACTTGCTCGACTGTATTTGGGGGTACCTTGGGAATAATTGTCATCATTAGTTATCTCCCTCACACTTGTTAATGATTTACATCATTGATCGATAATCAAGTGGTTTCTACCATGTTCGACGTCAACACATTTATTCACATGGTTGGACTCGTATCACGTTTCAGATCGAGACGAAGACCCTAGGACCCTATTGTGGCACTCCTTTAACATATGTTCCTATACCAGGATGTGATGGATATTGTGAATTTTGATGTGATAATCATGATATCCTGATGTATATTTTTACATAGATCCATGTTGTATTGATCTGTGGCTATGTTTTGTCATGTCGTAGATCCACTGTGTATAATATCATGGCTAAATTCTAATAAATTCATATAGATATGGATCCACATTGTATGTTCAATGGCCATATCCCTTGTCAGTATTGTCATGGATCCGCGGTGTATTGGTTGACGACCATGTTTTGAGTACATTTTGTCCGAGCATAGGTATGCCTACCTCGAGATGATATATGTATATTGATTGATGGTTGTATGCAATTTCTGACAGGTTTCCTACTTTAGTTCCTTGACATACGCAATTTTTCAATGTGTTTCGGCCATCATTTTCTCTTCTGACCTCACACTTTAGTGAGAATTTGTTATACACCATTTTTCACACCTAGCCAAGTGTCACAAGTGTCACATTTCACTTCGCTAAGTGTCGTAATTGTGACATATCACCTTGTAAGTGCCACAAATGAAATAGAGTAATTTCATGGCATAAGTGTCATACTTTTCTACATATTACGGCCTTGACACAATGAAAAAATCACATGCCATGATCCCCAGTGAATTTAGAGGAGCAAAACCATCATTTGGAGATCGAAAACGCACCTTTTCCCTTGTCTTTCTAGCCTTGTTTGACAAAAAACACCCCCCTCCCCACTCTGGGGGAGTGTCCCTCTTCCTTTTCTAGTTCAAAGGGGGTGTCCAAGACACCCTGCATTCCTCTTGGGGGGAGCGTCCATGTAGACAAGTAAAAATCCCATGGATCTAGGGATCGTTTCGGGAAGGATTTGGGTGATTCTTGGGTTGTTCTTATTGTTTCCTCTCATATTTGGTTCAACTATATTGAGAGAGTTTATAAACATATGGATACCATGAAGTTTAAACAAATCTTACCCTATGTTGATGCCCAAAAGTGCAACATGGAATCCTTTCCTGTAAATGGGTTGTAGTGCCTTATTACTTATATATATTTAATAATTACTAAATAGGTGGGACCCCTTTATGTGAATAATGATGAAATATTCTTCTTTGATTTGCGCTCATGATTACCTTGCAAAAATGATTCTACAGTTTGAGAATAAACCCAGAAATTCGAGTCGCTTTCCATGTGAAATGGATGAATGATGAGTGTGTTGGCAATTTAATTTAAAAAAAGGAAAGGGGGAAAATGTTTGTTTTCATAAGAATCCTTGTTTATTCTTGCTACACATATATTTTGGCATGTTTTTCAAACTTTAAGCATGAGCCACATCGCAAGTATGGTGTATTGCACTTATGGTATACTTGTATATGTTGTGGACAATTGATATTTTTTATGGAATGATAATCTTTCACTAGCAAGGACTGTGGGACATGATTGTTTTGGTGCTACATGTTGAACATACATATAGGTATTATGAGATTAATGTGGGGAGGCCAATTCGATTTTGGATTAAAAATTTATGTGGAAAATTGAATATACATGGTGGACTATGTGTTGGAATTTTGGGTGCGCTCCATACTTGGCTATGGTGGGTGGAAATTAATGTGATAAACGACGTGAAATTATTGCACGTCATTCTTACCCTAGCTTGAGGTCGCAACCTTCACTTTGCTTGCATTGTGTTGGTTGTTTTGGTTAGTATCACCTTCATTTTTCTCGGACTTTGAAGGAATAGTGGTGCTTGCTGGTTTTCTGGCATTCTCCTTACAGGTATGTTGGATCTTACCTCTCCATTCATGAATTGTAGCTCTGCTCTGAATAAAATCATGATGTTGGCTCTTATATTTTCTAACAAACTGTGTTTGCTTTCCAAATTTTATGATGGATGTATGTGGGTATTATGGATGTGCAAATTACATTTAAAGGAGGTTACTTCATGTTGGCATTTAAACATTTCAAGCTGGGAATCATGTTTGACATTCCATTTTGTTTGAAATATGTGATTGTGTTGCGCCAAGAATCAATGCTGCTTATTTTTCTATGACTGCTGGCAAATAATTATGGCAAGTACTTTTAGTTTTTCTCATCTCTGGTGATTAAAATTCAAAGGGTTTTCTCTGTGAAATAAAAGAACAATTGGTTTTTTAGCACAATTCCATACCCTTTACCCATTTTTTGGAAGACTTGCAACTCTTTCAAATTATCTTTCCACTATTTGTGAATATATGTGAGACATGTGAATTTTCCTTGTGGCCACCATGGGAGGCCTATGGAAAGTCTGTTGTGGAAATAAATGGTTGTTTTGTTTTGCAAACACCTTATTAATATTTCACCCTTATGTTTGCCCAGACCTTGTTTTGTATATGATATATGGTATTTAGTGAATTCGAACTCGGGTTTTGATACTTGTTTGGTGTTGACTCAACAATGGAAAAGATTGGTTTTATCTATGAGGGTAATGCCAATTTTGAAGTTATAGGGTTTTGGAAAAAACGCACTAGCTAGCTCACAATGGGCTTTTGAACCTAGTCTGTTTATGCAGAAAGTATTGGGGTTGTGATATAATTTTTGTAGAGTGAAAGGTTGATGGATTTATGTTTGTTTTATCAACCTCCCATGCTAGCTCGAGGCAATCTGGTTTTTGAATGACCTTGTAAACAATCTCTTACACAATGTTTCGCTAATGGATATCTATATCTAAACAAAACGAGGAAAATAGAGAAATGAAATTTGTAAAGTTTGATAGTCCTGAGATTTTCATTGGGTTTTATATTGAGTACTATAAAATATGTTGTGTCTTGGATTTGGATTATTAACAAAGAATTTTTTGGGGCAAATTAGGGCAATGTCGATTTTCAATATTATTATTTCATGTAACAGAACAATAATCGCCTTATTCCTGTTCATTATCTCACTTTCCGCTCATTATATGCCCACCGTCTTCCCAAATACATTTAAAACATCCCTTGTTCTATTATTATGAATTTCATTTAAAAAAAAGGATTAACAGGAAAACAAAGGGACTAGATGATGACTCGTGTTGGAAGTTTGGATATGGATACATTTTTTGTTTTTGTAAAGAAGTTACCTCTGCACTTGCTTGATCGGTATTCATTGGTCACTTCCCATCCATGCTACCAGTTTTCGCTCATTACAATGTCCCCCGTCTTCCCAATATCCCTATCACTCCCAGTTCAAATGGAAATTTATTGTTGAGTTTAAGCGTATTGATGGATGGATTGCATGTGCTTCTGTTGTGAATGATAGAGCCAACCTTTTGATTTTATTTAGGTAGGGTATTCATGCATGGATTGTTAAGATTTTTTCATAACATGATTGGAATATTGCTTCAATATGAGTTTCTTTAGCAGAGGAAACAATGGAAGAGGTAATAATAGAGGTGCTAATAGATGCAGAGGAAATAATGGGCAAATAGGCTATAGAAGGCCACGATTTTCGATACATTTTGACGTTGATCCACAAGAACTAAATCAAATTTTCCAAACTGGGTTTTTTAATCTAGTTGGCCAAGGAATTATGCAACCCATACCTAAGAGGCCCCCTTTCCAACCACATCAAAATTTCTCTGGTATCCATGTTCCCCCTCATGTGTCTATGCAGCCAGAACAACTTGCCAATGATTGTTGGCAAGAAATTGTTCATTAGCCTGTAGCTCAACACCATGGTTGGCCTACTGTGTCATTGCCATTACCCCTCCTACACCACCAATAAATCCAAATGCACAAGGTGATCGTGTTGTATCACCAGTACAATCCTCTCATGCAATCAAAAGGATAAAAATTGATGTTCCCAAGCCAGAGCTAGATAAGGGAAAAGGAGTGGCCAATCCCTCCAAGTCATCCAAAGATTCCTTTGAATCTGTGTCCTCTCATCTCCATCTGAAATATTATTGTTCCCATGTCATTAGTGAAATCCACCCACAAGGTTCCCATCAGTTGAAGGTTGTTACACAGGATAAATAAAAAAAGGGATCAAGAGAAAGCAACAGTGGAAAGAGGCAAAATTCCTCTCACTGCAAATATGGGTTTTATTCTTATTAATTTTATTTTCTTTTGAAGACAATCTTTTTATTTGATATAACAGTATTTTGGACAACAAATACATATTTAAAAGGAGTTTTGGACATCATGGATATAATGTTACTTTTGGATATAATCATATTCTGTTTTGATGATATGAAAATATTTGATTACTAATGATCCAGGATGTGACTTATTAGGAATTGCATAAAATGAGCATAAACTAAAGTACACCATAAAGAAGGAAAAGATCAAAAGGAAAGAGACATAAGCATGCAATATGAACACAAAGAAATTGATAACGAAGTTCTTCCCTGGTGGAGTACGTCTCCAGGTCCTGCTCTCAAATGGGTAGGTATTTATATTAACTCCACAAAAGAATTGGGAAAAATACATAAGTATACCTCATTATGGAGTTAATCTACAGAAGCTTTGCTCAGATAAAAAAACTAACATCACCACTGCATTCATGGCGTCAAATTACCTAAAAATGACTGTCTCCACGCCTCGATCTGAGTCTAGAACTTTTAGGCCCAAGAGACAACCTTGCCTCGATTTTCATGCCCTGCCTCTACAACAAATGACTGGGAAAATCTCTAAATGCGTGCAAAAATCCATACCAAAATTCGTATGGGAGTGCCTTGGTTCTCCTCTATCCCGTACACTGGCGGAGGCCTCTTTTTATACAAAAATTTGGCAGCTGTGCATAAATGAGTTGGTTGGCGAAGTGGTTAGCAGAGGCTAAGTTAAGGCTTTGTTTGGTGGGGCTTCCAGGGTCGAATCCCATGGACCTACGTTTTAACACATGGTTTACAATAGAATTTTTCTAGTTTTCTATTTAGTTAGCAGAGATTCTAGTAGAGGTTTGGTGGTTGGTTAATTTGGTGGAGATGTTATATTTGATGGGCAACGGTTGGAATATGCGATGGAGAATATGGAGGGTATGCCATATGTGGCGGGTGGTCACGTGGATTAACATATAACCAAGGGTTGGGATGAAGGCCTAGCCCCTTTCCTTTTCTACCCACATAAAACATTAAACTTAAATAATATTTGTGTTGTATTATAAACAAGAACTATATCGTGGTATGTTGGCTAGCACGAAGGTTGTAAGTCCTTTGGGCTAGTAGATTACAAGTTCGACTCATGTGGAGTCATAAAAAAAATTTCACATGCCAACCACTGGAGAGGTGCCACATGGCAATCCATGATTGGTCCATGTGGCACCATAACATTTGCCCAATAAAATGACACTTGTCACAACCTAATTCGCCCATGTGTCTGCCATCAAACCTGTATGACCTTGCCATGTCATCCCATGCCAACTCATCACTCTACCACATCATCTGTAAATATGTGCCATGTGTCATCCTTGAAGTGGTGACACGTGTCACCTTGACCTTTTGACTTTTTGACCAAGTTTGACCTGAACTTTGACCGCTTATATCTTTCGATCCGTAACTCTGTTTGATGAGCCGTTAGAAATCTTGCGACGCACTCTTTGCGACCATGTCATTTTAACTGAGTTTTAGGAACTTTGAATTTTTTTCCTTTCTCTATCTGTTGAATCCATTTTGAGCATCCTGAGTTGCCTCTACGAGTTTTTAGTTGTTCTTAGCCTTCTCTGGATCCTTTTTGGATCACGCCTTCCCACTGAGAGATTTTTGGAGCACAAAAAGATTTCATCAATCAACTGGTAAGTGAGGGAAGAGTCCCCTCACTTTTTTCTTCTCAAACCACTTTTCCTTGCTTGGATGTGTGTCCTTTAAGCCTACTCTAAGATAATCAACATCACCCCTACGTGAAGTCCTCGTCCTTCTGTCCAAGATGATATCTTCCTGTAACTTATCCAAGTACTCAGGTGCAAACTCATCAATTGAAGGTATTGAAACTTCCTCATCCTGATCCATGATCATGGGAGGCTAAAAAAGTTTCAAGTTCTCTATGTTCACACCGGAGTAAATATGCATATAAGGTGCAAGATATAATCGAAAGTCATTAGTGTAACTTTTCTCCAAGATAGTAAAGGGTCCATATTGGATAGGCTTGAGTTTCTTGCCTTCGCCCTTCAATTGTTCCTTGCTGATATGAATCCATATTCAGTCTCCAACCTAGAACTAATGATCAACCCTATGCTTGTCATGCCGAGCTTTATATTGTGCTTGAATTTTCTCCAACTGTTCCCTGACTGCTTGGTGTATCTGCTGAATCCTCTGGATGAACTTGCGGGCTTTGTCCTTTGTTCATTATTCATTCACATCGACATCTCTCCCATACATCAAGTCCAAAGGAACCTTGGGCAGGTACCCAAAACAAGTCTCAAAAGGTGAACTCTGAGTGGACGAATGTAAATCTCGGTTATAAGCATGTTGTACGTAGGGTATATGTTCATCCCATAACTTAGGATGCTTGTTGCAGTAGCCTCGAAGAAAAAGTAACTTTGTTTTGTTTACCACCTCTGTCTGTCCGTCAGTTTGTGGATGGAAAGCAATGCTCCTCTTCAATTTGGTTTTCATCCTTCTCCACAAGCTAGTCCAAAAATCCCCAAGGAATTGAGTATCTCGATTCGAGACAATGGACGTGGGTAACCCAAAGTGAACCCAAACATACTGAAAGAAGAGATTAGCAGTCTGCTCAATAGTGATCTGCTTTTTACATGGAATCAAGATACACATCTTGTTGAACCTATCCACTACAACATACAAATAATCATGACCCCGTTTGGTCATTGGTAAACCCCCTACAAAATCCATGGATATGATTTCCCATGGATGGGATGGAACAAGAAGTGGTGAGTATAGCCCCAATTTTCTATTAGTGGGATTACAAGTAGAACACATCACACACCCCTTTACATATTTAGTTACAATTGCTTTCATTTGAGGCTAGTAACAAAACCACTGTAAATGAGCCATAGTCTTTCCTACCCCAAAATTCCCAGACATAAGAGAAGTGTGAGATTCTTGTATTACATGGAATCGTTCACTTGTAGGAATACATAGCTTCCCAAGATGATAGATCAGTTTTCCCTACAGACAATAGTTCTCTACCTGTGCACTATGGGTTAGATTCTCATATACTTCTTTAAAATATTCATCGATGGCATATTTCTCTACATAGCTATCATGGTATAAAGAAGTATTCTTCAAAATAATCGAAGCAACAATAGGAGGCCTAGAAAGCATATCAATGACCTTGTTACTTGTACCCTTCTTTTACTTGATTACCAAATGAAATTGTTGTAGAAAACCCATCCATCTGTAGTGTCAAGATTTTTGCAGTTTGGTCTGTGCTTGAAGATATTGTAAGGGTTCATGATCTGTATGTATAATTGTTTCCATCCCTAACAAGTGGTGCTTCCATTTCTTTATGTTCTAGACTAATGCATACAATTCTTTATCATATGTAGGAAAGTTAACAACAACTTCGTTAAAAGTTTCAGAGTGATAACAGATAGGCTTACAATATTGCATCAATACTGCACCCATGGCGTATTTGTTGGCATCTGTTTCGATCTCGAAAGTTTGTTGAATATTTGGCAGTGCTAATACCGGTGTAGTGCTGATATTCTCCTTTCAAAATGTCGAAATCTTTTTGTTTCTTTCCTTCCCACTGGAAAGTGTTCTTCACACTGGTTAAGGTATGCGAAGGAGCTGCTATAAATGAGAAGTTGGGAATGAATCTCCTCCAATACTGGACTGCACCCAAGAAGCTTCGGATCTTGGTCACACTTTTTGGCTCAGGCCAATTTATGATTACATCAATTTTGGAAGGATCAATCTTCAATTGTCCTCCTCCTACAATATGACCTCAGTATACAAGTGCAGTCTTACCAAATTCATATTTAGACATTTTCACATACATCTTTTCCTTTTGCAAAGTATCCAATACTTGTTTTACATGCCTTACATGTTCATCCCAAGTCTTGCTAAAAACAAGAATGTCATCTAAATACACAATCACAAAGTTATCTAGGAAAGGCCTAAATACCTCATTCATCACACGCATGAAAGTTTCCATAGCATTACAAAGCCCAAACGACATAACTAACCACTCAAACAATCCATGTTTAGTTTTAAAGGTAGTCTTCCATGCATCATGTTCCGTGACCCTGATTTGATGGCATCCACTACACAAATCCAACCTAGTTAAATAAACAACATTATTCAAATGATCAAGTAAATCATCTATACAAGGAAGATGGTATTGATTTTTCACTATGATTTTATTTAAATGTCAGTAATCGACACATATTCGCCATGTGCCATCTTTCTTTGGCACCATCACAATCGAAGAACCACAAGGAGATGAATTGGGCTTGATGACCCCTTGATCCAATAATCCATGTACCTGCTTCTTGATCTCTTTCATCTCCACAAATGACATCCTATACATGCCCACATTAGGAAGAGGAGAATCCTGTTGAATATGTATCTCATGTTGGATTTCCCTCTTAGGAGGTAACCCATTTGGTTCCTGAAAAATATCATCATACTTAGAAACAATATCAATTAATTCATTTTTATGATATGGATCACACCCTTGGAAAGCATCGGATGTCCCGACATATATCACTTTGACGACCATGAGTACATATCTCTTGTTAGTGGTTATGAGTCTTTTCATTTGTCCTACACTAAAAAGTGTTGTATTTACCCTCATGTTGTGAGCTCTAACAAAAAATTCCACCCCCCCTTTAGTAAGGTGGTATTTGTTCTCATGATGAAAGAAAACTTATTTTCTATCATAAAGATAAGGACTCCCCAACACTATGCCACATATATCAAGTGGTACAACATCCAAATCCACTTCATCAATCAAATTGGAAGCAATAGCAAATCTGACCCTACATTGTTTGGTGACATTAAGTTTTTATTTATCACATACCCAACCAAAAGGATAGGGATTTGGATGTGGTTTCGTTACAAGACCCATCTTCTTGACAAGTGCTTTAGATATTAAGTTTACTTGGGAACCTGGATCGAATAATGTATCTATCTTAGTATGTTTAGATACAACTCTTATATGAAATAACTCACTCCTCTTTCATTCATCAATATGAGATTCATCATTGGAACTTGAACTAGCATGAAGAGAATATTTACCTTGTACTCCAACCGCTATGATCTTTCCTTCATCTCCTGATTTAGAACCAATATCTTGTTGCTAGCAACGGTCTTTGTCTTCCCCTTTCCACCGAACTATTTCGGTTTCTTTTCTGGATGCAGTTTCCAACATTGTTCTTCATCATGACCACTTTTCTTGCAATGAGTGCAAGATGGTTTTCCTCCTTCTCTCGTCACTGTGAAGGTATTTGTTGGACAACTAAGAGGGGGGGGGGGGTGAATCAGTTTTTACCGAGCTTAAACAATTATGCTCATTTTAAACTCTTTACAAAGCACTTCATGACAATCACAATAATGCAGGGAAGTAAGCAATAGAACATTCAACATCATTCACACACATGAAATAAACAAAGACAGATATTTCCTAAGGAAACCCATAAAGGGTAAAAACCTCTTCTTCTTTATATGATAAGTAATCTTTACATTCTGTACATTATCACACTTATGAGCTCCAACTCATTGTGAGGCTACAACCTCTTTTTTGCAAGCTGCAACTTGTTGAGAGCACCAACTCTCTGTTTTCTCTAGCACCTACTAGAAGGAAGAACCAACTCCCTGGTTTCTCTAGCACTCACTAGAAGGAAGCACATACTCCCTGGTTTCTCTAGCACCCATTGGAAGGAAGCAACAACTCCCTAAGTGTTCCAACACCAACTGGATGGAAGCACAAACTTCCATTCACACAAGCACCGACCTGTATAACAAAGAACCAATGTTCTCCCTTACACCACCCTGCCACCCTAGTTTTTTTGGCTGCAACCAGATGGAAGCTACAACTCCCTGTGTTCAAGCACCCACTTGAACCTTTCAAGACAACAATCCTCCCTAGCACCTCCCAACCACCCTGAAATATAAATATTTGATACAGAAACTTATTATAGTGATATAATGTTCATCAATGGCTTACCAGTCTCATCATTGTTATGCTAAACTGCCATGTTCTTCTTGCATCAGTGTCTTCCTGCTTGCATCCTTTTGAGCTTTCTGATCTTCTTCTCTGTCTCTGCATGCACACCTTGACTTTCTCTTCTTTTCTCAGATATGCATCTTTGTTCTTTTATTATTCTGTGCTTCAACTCCTGCACATCATACTTCTACACGCATGCATCACTCACAACAACAACCCTCATGTCTTCTATGTTCTGCGTATTTATACTATATGTGCACCTTCTTCTTCATCCATGCACAATGCCTCTGCATGCTCTTCACAGTGTCACGGTTCTTCTCATTAGGTTGTTCACTGCCACTCCACCTTTCTACCCTCTTGTTCCCTCAAGCATATCTCTGCTTTTCTTCATTCTCCATCACCTTCTCATGTCGAGTCCTCTTGTGATCATCATGACAACTCTTCATATTTTCTGGCGGTTACCCCCATGCGTTCATCATCACTTGGTGTTATGCTAAGATTCCTTAGCTTCACTGGTAGTCCAGAATCTTTGTCCTCTCTTGCATATGTCAATCGTCTCTATGATCAATCTTCATTACACTGGCATATGCCTCGAGACTCTTCGTCTCCCCTGGTAGTCACCCTATAGCTCCTCGAATTCTCTGGCAGTCCAGACTCTTCGTCCTAGCTATTAATAAGAGAACCTCCGCACGTTCATGCATTTTTCGCCTTCTCTCTTCCTGAGGAAAACTTCACAGTGGGCGTTTAGCCTTTTTGGCTAAGCCCTTTCCTTTCACATGTCACCTCAGGCGGTGACCACAACCTAATCAAAAAAGGCATTTCACGATTTCTCATATCACGAATTCCTGTTGCGAGGCATCTCGACTCTTCAAGTCGTGATCTCCGAAACCCCAAAAAGGAGCTTAGCTGGACTGGCTCCTTCCCTTCTCATGACCACCAGCTGTGACCAAGCGCTTATCCATAAAGCACTTTCGCAACTCGCAGTTTCAGGAATCCTATGATGAGGCATCTCGACTCTCCAAGTCGCGATCTCCAAAACCCCAAAAAGGAGCTTAGCTTCTCTAGCTCTACTCTCTAGTGTGACCATGACATATGACCACTGGCTAGTCATTTGAGTGCTTCTCACTTCAGATCAATGGTCGACTATCCGTGGTGATTGGAAGGCTATCCTCCGCCCCGAAACTTCATCTTTCGGGACTTTGGGGGAGTGTTGATGCTAAAACTCCCGAAATGATGTCACTCGATGACATGACATGATCCATGTGGCTGCCACGTGTCACTCAGAATTGTGATTTCCAGGTTCCTGAAATGTCGAACCATCTTGACACTTTTTGTTGTCTGATTGTGCCATGTGTCATTGCTGACGTAGTCTTCCACCTATCCTTTTTGACGTGGTATGCCACATTCACCTCCTGGATCTGATGGCCTAGATTCATCCTTGATCCAACGACTAGGATTATTTTGCGATTTCACATATCACAAGTGTTAGGTTATAAAAAAGGTATAAATATCTTCCTTTTTCCCACATTTCATGATATCATCTTGATTGACTTTTCGGTTATTTGGGAGCAAATAGGATAGAAAATGAATAATATACTCTTTAGCATTATTGTTGAAGTTAGATTACATAGATCCTAAAATATGATTGGAATTGTCCAGTTTTATTACAGGATTGGTTAAATATTGTCAAACCCAAGATAACAAAGGAAATCTTGAAGATGCACAAGCTATTGGAGGTTGAGGACTGTATGGTGCAAGGCAGTTTTGAAGATGATTCAGTTTCTTATATTGTAACTTTATAATAGTAAAGCAATCCTGAGGATCTCTCAATCCTCAGGATAGCTTATTTTAGCCAGATTGTTGTAATATATAAGGGATAAATAGATCCTGAAAAGATATAGAAGAATTGCACCCAAGAACTCAAAACTTAGAATTTCTCTACGTTAGCAGTTTTTGTAAATGTTGTACCAGCTATGAAATCAATAAAAAATTTGAGCGGTTTTACCATTTCTATATACTGAATTTCAAATAGTAATGCTTCTAAGGACCAAGGGCCCAATCTGAAGGAGCTATTGTTCGACCTGTAATTGTATTAGTTCAATTTATGTTTTGAGATTCGATTCTCTTTTACAGTAGTTAAATGAATGCATAAGTGTGTTGATGATTTTATGTCATTTGCAAGAGATAGATATTTCCTTAAGCATTAGATGATTGTTGTTCCAATTCCTATTGCTGAGATTTGATGCGTGACAGTTCCTCATAAGTTCACATTTGTTGTTCCTTTCACTTAATTTACATTTGTTATTCCTTTCACTTAGTTTACATTTGTTGTTCCTTTCTGTTAAAAAATAGTTGTTGTTCCTTTCAATAGAAGTACGATTGTTGTCTCCTTTAGATTAGATTACAGTCTCTGTTTCTTTCCATAGATAGAGTAATTTCCCTTTTTCCTTTCCAGTAATTTGATTCATAATAATAGTCAATTTTTAAAGTCTTTGTTTAGATTCAATCATTGCTCTTAAAATGAATTCAATATATTAATTAGTTCCTTTCCATTGCACAACTTTAGATTTCAAATCCTAGAATCTTTAATGAATGTTTGAGGAACTTGATTGTTGATAAACTCAGATTTGATTTAACTACACGATTTTGGCCTCTACAAGCTATCTGCATAAACTTTGCTGATATTCTTGAGATAAAAGACGAATCCTCTGGTTGATAAATTAATGTTAAACTAAGGCTAATTTTAGACATCTTTAGAACCCAACATTATGGCATCGTTGTTGGGGAAGAATGTCAAAGGTAGCATAGATTGTGCCTCTGGAGGACGAGGTATTGAAGATGGAAGGTAAGAACCTATGTAGGCAATAAGTAAGATGCTTATGCTAGTGCCTACCTCCAACTGATGCATTAAGAGGTTGCATAGGTGTTTTTCTTTCTTGATTTTCTTTTTTTTGTGTGAAGTGTGTATGACTAAGAAGAAAGATCTTGAAAAACCAAAACCCCCACCAAAAATTACCAAAGCCCAAGGCTCGGTGCTCCCTGGAAGAAGCACTTTCATAGATAACATCATCCGAAAAGTAGAATCTCAAGCTTTGGTTGGACCTAGAAAAGGATCTACCTGAATCCCTGAGGTGGCAGTTTCACCAACTGTAGCCCACGCTGAGATTCATAGCAAAACTGAAGGGACTGAGCAAAGCTTTCAGAGCACAGATCTTCCACCCCTCAACCCTTTAGAAGAGGGAAACTCTTGTAATCTGGAGGAAGGAGAAGGAGAAACCAGTGGGATAGCTAAGATAGACCCACCACCCGATCCTAAATCTCATGTGAAAGAAGAAGGCATACCCAAAATACTAGACAGAGGGAGTGCAATCAAATCCCCTAAAGGATCAAATAACCAACCAATTTGAATAAAATATCCGGATCAAGAAATCCCTGAAGATTTCTGGCATATTTTCGATCAAATGGCACAACCAAATCCACAATGTCCCCAGACTTCCACATTGGAATATCCGATAGTTGATCCAATCGCTAATGCCCCCATGAAGGAAATTCCCCTACAAAACCTGCCAACCTTTCATGTATTAATCTCAGAATACCCATACACATTCTTATTTGAATTTGATTTCCTATGTAGAGGGTATGATTACACCTATGAACCCCAAAAATTAAAATTGTTCCCCTCCACTTTGAAAGGAGCAGCTCTATGCTAGTTTATGGGATTAGGGGGAGGAACTATAAACTCATGGTATGAGATGAAACATGCCTTCTTGACAAAATATCAGGATTATTATAGAACCAGAGACTTAAAAGATGAAATCTTTCAAATGACTGCAAAAGAAAATGAATCATTAGAAGAATATGTCGAGAGATTTCAATATAATTTACAAAGATCACCCTATGGCACGTTACCAGGTGAAGTACTTAAGGAAACTCTGATTAAGGGTATGAAAGATGAATGGGTAGAAACATTGAATTTGATGGGGAAGGGTGACATTTATCAATAAAATTATGATGACATCATCCTATTGTGCATCAGGTGCTCAAGAGGAAGTTCATGGACTAGATCAGGGATGTGTATCCCCCTCACCAGACATAACAATACTACCAATGGGGGTGTTACACAAGTTGAAGTTGGTAATCTCTTAGAAAACTTCAAAACAGATATTTTCAGCACTCCGACTACACAATTGGATGTATTGCAGGCCAAACAGAAAAAAACAAAAGAAGAACAGACGTTGGCCATATTTTGCCACAGATACAGAAGAAAACATGGTCCAAGGGATTTCCCTTTGGATGTGGTCCGGGTTTGTGCTATCTGCACTAAATATCACAACACGAAACAATGCCCATCGCTTCCTGGACTGAAAGTTTTCTTTAGAGAAGCAGAAGAAGAAACAGAGTTGTTATATATGATGGCTCAACATCGTCAATGGAAGAATCAACCTCCAAATACACTACATGACCCTTCCTCTTTCTTCTTTGGACAGTATAATCAGTAGCAAGCTCCTGGTAGCACATGGCAGGGTCAGTCGTTTACTAATAAAAAATGGCAAACCCAACAATACCCACCTACAAATCCCACTTGGAAAAACCAACCCGCTGCAAATCCTGCTTGGCAGAATCAACCAACTGCAATTTCCACTTGGCCTAACTCACAATATCCCACCTCATCCTAGAAAAAATCAAATAACAACATCTACCCTTCACAGTGGCCCAACATGACTACCCAAAACCCAAATTGGAATCAGAATTGGCAACGCCCCATGGGGATAAACAACCAACCCATGGGGATTGTTGGGTCACCAAAGTACCATCTTTTTACCAACCTTTCACTTCACTTTCAATTCACTTTCACTTCACTTTTAACCATATTTCGCTTTCTCATACCCTTACATTAAACCATTT